>CAUYTI010070730.1:0-15431 GCA_963575145.1 Galago senegalensis | reverse complement strand
TAAAGCAATAACTGAGAAAATGACATGAAGGCTGTGTTGACCAGTTCGATGGAAGTATTTCAGAATGCATGTGAAAACCCCACACTGTACCCCAGAAGTGCATTAATGTACATAGTTAACATTCAATTAAAAAAAAAAGAGCTTTATTGAGTTATAACAGCTATACAAAAAATGCAAGTTTTGTGCATCTGGACATGGGCTTGCACCTGTGCTGGCACAGAGGCAATGGATACAACCCAGATGCCCAAGCATAGGACAAGAATGTCTTGAAGTGAGGCTCAGAGCAACCTCACCTGCTGCCCTCCTGGCCCAGCACCGTCTTTGCTCAGCCCAAGGGGTGTGGAAGGGAGGAGGCCCTGAGCTGGGGTTTAAGGAATAATACAAATAAATATAGAGAGCTTAGGGCAGGGGCAGTGAGGCTGAGAGGAGGGAGTGGAAGGAGGAGCATGGGCTGCAAGGCCAGGACCAGCTGCCTGCCAGGCTGGGGCTCAGGGCAGGGTGGGGACACCCCGAGCCCGTGGCAGCCCACTGGGCACCAGGACAGGTGTCTGCTGCCTGCTTCCCTGCACTGTGACACCCCCAGCTGTATGCTCCCCCATAAGGGCTGTTCTCAGAGCTGGGAAGATTTCACCCAGCACTTACTGTGTCCATAGCTGCTGCTAGTGCACGGGGTCCCTGTCCCCAACTCCAAAGGGGTAGGGCCGCGGGCACCTGTCTGGGTCTACAATGACAGAAAGTCTGTAGCTTCAGCCCACGGTGCTGCTGCTGGCCGGTGTGTTCATCTGATGTGAACACAGTGGGGAAATGGAGGCAAGGGAGCTGTGTTTTCATGCCCAGGGCCTGGAACACATGTGTTCTTCATGCGTGGTGTTGACGGGAAGAAGGAAGACTCCCTCCTCCCCCATTTCTTTCTCTCTATCTTTCAACATTTCCAAATGCTCTGTGCTCCTGCCCAACTGCATTTTGTAACATTTAATTGGGGCAAGCTAGTCATACCTCAGGAATCCAGGGATGAAGAGGGCAGTGCAGGTGACTGAGCACAGCTAATGCTACTGAGCAGATGGCAGGTGACCATGCTGTCATGGACAAGCGTGACCATCTTGAACCCCTGGACTCTCACCAGAGTCATTTGCATCATCTCCACTTCAAAGGAGATGGACTGAACCTTTACCGACTTTTGGGGTTTCCAAGACCAGTGAATGCACCCTGGAAGCCGCCTGCTCCCCTCTGTGACAGGCACAACACAGCCACATGTGGGTCACAGGCTGACACCCCACAAAGGCAGGTAAATGGCAGCCACCTATGAGGTATGGTGACCTGGCACGATGGCCGTGGTGACTTGAACACACGTGTAGCTCTCCCAAACATTCCCCACTGGTTATATTTCCTAAAAGGCAAACCAACCTGTGATTTCAGTGAGGAAAATCCATCTTCCTTCTTGCCAGCCTGTGAGAAATGGGACAACTGGAACAGGGGCCGCAGGTATGGTGCTCATCCTGCCCTAGTGTGGGGGACATCATAGGAGAGCACTTGTGACTTACAGGGGCAGCAGGCACCGTGCTCATCCTGTCCTGTTGTGGGGGACATCAGAGCACCTGTGACTTACAACCTCTGCCTGGAACGCTCAACAATGCCCCTGGGAGCACTGGGTTTCTGGGGAAGTCCCACCAACTCTGTGGTAAGTGGGGACTATTTGGGGTTAACGTAGCAAAATGAACGTGAGGTTTCCAAAACCCTGCAGAGAAACACAGCCAGAGAGGGATGGAGACCCCCTCTGGACCCCAACAGAGAGCTTCAAGAACAAGCTGGGGGGTAGAACTGTGCTTTCCTGTTCCTCTGTATCAGATTCCCATGCCAGAACTTCCCCAAGCACCGTGAAAAGTTAACGATTTGAAATCAAAGACACTTGTCCTAAAGCAAATGAGGTTTTACTGTAAAAGGATGCATACATTTGCCGTAGTAGCATTTTAAATTCTGTTCTACACATCTGGCCACCTGGTGTTCATTTAAGTGTTTGAAGTGTGCCCAAAGCAGATCTCTGGAGGGAAACACCACAGTGATCTGGATCTGGAATGTCAGGCCCTCTGGGGGGCTTCATGGGTCCCACCCTTTGTGTTGTCAAATTGCTGTGGATTGCTGGTATTCTGCAAACCAGGTCCTGCCTGCCCAGTTCTTGGAAAACCTCCTATATCTTCTGATCCCTGTCACACCCATCCCTGATTTTTTTATTCCCGTAGATGCATAAAAGCACCTATTTGTCTAAAATTTTGCTTTTTACTGACCACAATGACTTGATAATTAATATTTGTTCGCCCACATACTCACAAGGGAGATAACTTTAGTCCTCAGACTCTGCCTCAAGAGCCCAGCAACCTGGTCCGTGCACCACGGGTATGTGATATGACTGGCAGGACGTCAGTTAAATATCACTCTATCAGTTATATATAATTATATCAGCCCATCAGTTATGTCATTATATAGAATTATATCAGTTATATAATATATATTACATATTTTAATATATAATTAATACATTTAATATGTATGTAATGATATATAATTAACATCTATTGATAATATAGGCATATTAGTCTTTAGAATTTATCTGAGCATTCATGCAAAAATCTCCAGGGTTGGGAGATTGCATGAGGAAACAAATGTAGTTACAACTCAAACACACGCCATGATAAAACAAGCCCCCACTTGGGAAATTAGGCCCCTCTTAAACATTCTTTCGGATTTGACAGTCTCTTTCCCACATGTGTAATTCCATTCAAATAAGTGTAAATAATGGGGAGTGAGATCGCAAGTCCTCACGAGAGGCAGATGTTTGTGAAGTCTGTGACAGTGACGCTGAAGAGCTGTTGAAATCGCAGGCACATGCCAGCCAAGGAGGAGCAGTTACTCTGACAGTTAACAACTGGGAAGGGAACAAAAATATGAACAAAATAACGAAAGGGGAGAACGTCCCGAGTCCTCCAGAGACAGTCATGGAGCTGTGGATTACTTAGAAACGTGCTGTCAAATTTATAAGGATATTTTTAGATTAGTTAGTGATTACCAGCTAGATTCCATTGTGGTCAGAGACCTCACCACAGGGCACAGAATTCATTGAAACATTGAGTTTTAAGGTTCATTGAGGCGTTTTGTGGCCCAGCATGTGGAATATCTTAGCTGGGCGCGGTGGCTCATGCCTGTAATCCCACAGTCTGGAAGGCCGAGGTGGGAGGATCTCTTGAGCTCAGGTGTTCGAGACCAGCCTGAGCAAAAGCAAGACTACATCTTTACTAAAAAATAGAAAAATTATCTGGGCGTTGTGATGGGCACCTGTAGTCCCAGCTACTCAGGAGGCTGAGGCCGCGATAGGAGGATGACTTGAGCCGAGGAGTGTGAGGTCGCTCTGAGGCAGGCTGAGGCCACCACACTCTAGCCAGTGCAACAGAGTGAGACTCTATCAAAAAAAGAAAGAAAGAAAGAAAGAAATTAAATTAAATACAGTTTGAGAGTATCTATCTTGGAGTGTTTAGTATATTCACATTTAATCTAATTAATGCTGTGGTTGAGTTTTATTATTTATATTATATAATAGTATTTATCATATTATTTGTGTTTCATTGCTCCATTTTTTAGAATAATTTTTTCCTGCTTTCTGTTAGTTAATTGTATATTTTAGCTAATCCATTTGATTTCCTCATTGGATTTTCAGATCTATCTGATCGTATTATTAGTTTATTAGCTGCTCCACAGATGGCAGTGTGAGTCTTTGCCACGGCCTAATTAAAGTTAGTGTCTTAATGTCGTGTATAATGCGTGATAATCTTAGAATGGTACAATTTCATTGACTCTCATATATTGCCATTTATAGAGTTTACTTGTAAAGAGTAATAAACCCTGTAACCTCACGCTTGAAGTTCCCAGTACTCTAGTTTATGTGCCTCTCATTAACCAAGAACAGCAACCAGGGGCAAGAGCTGACCGTCTCTGCCGGGTTGTAAGGTGTCCTTTCAAGACCAAGCAAAGAGTCAGGTGCCTCAGAGAACTTAGGTTGAAGGGAAGGTGTAGGTCAGGCCAGCCGCGTGTGGCTGTGTCAAGAAGGGTGTGCAGATGCTGGACCTCAAGCAGGGCATGTCCACCCTGGTGTGAATGGAATGTGAATTAAGGCCCTCAGGCTCCAACCCCCCAAATTGTAGTACTTTTGTAGTCTTGTGAGGTTATTATATAGTTTTGCTTCTGCAAGTTCATAGCCATTCTTTCAGCCACGTTCAGTTTTGATGACTTTACGTACTTGTTCATAAAGCAGGAAGGTGTCAGCTCTTCCTGCCATTCTGATCTCACGACACTTGAACCCTGTTGCAGGACTCTCAGTCTTGTGTGGGGACAGGTAAGACAACCTGGTGCCCTGCCAGGCCCCACAGCAGGCATGGCCACATGGTGGGCGTGGCCTTGTGGTGGGCATGTGTGGCAGGGAGGCCTGAAGCAGAGAGAGGAGATCCCACACCTCACCACTGTCCACACATACCAGGGCTCAGAATGTTTGCCTTCAGCAGGGTGACAGTGAGCCCTAATGAAACCATTTAACTTGTATTCTAAGCTTTCTGCCCTTCTCTCAGGCAGAACTGTCAGAAGCACCGTGTCCCTGTGGCTGTGATGTGACCCTGGCGGAACCAGGGCTGGGGCAACAGAAAATCGTTGTGTGTACCAGTTGGTTTTGTATTTTATCATAACAAAAATTGGTGAGAATGATTAGAATACACGAGAACTTCTTCTCAGAGAGTACCTGTGGTGGTCACACGATGCGCAGTGGGCCCATCGCCCAGATGGGCAGCGACTGGAATCCCTGTCAGGTTGCTCACCGACACCTGCTCGGCCACCAGCTCCCTAATGTCCCACGTCCTCAGGGGCAACCATGCTATCCTGGTGCAGAAGCGCTCAGGGCCAGCCGCGCTGACCAGGAGACACTCGGGCAGGGACGTGGCATCTGCTGCTTGGCTGCTCTCAGCATCTGTCCGTCACCCCCCTTCCTGGGGCCCAGATGCCCGGGCAGGACCCCCAGGACCCCTACCCATCCTGCCCCCCTCCATGTATGAGTCTGAGTCACAGGGCTGGGCACAGCAAGGCGGTGGCAAACTGTCCAGTCTGTTCCTCCTTCTATGCCAGTGTGGCTGTGCCCACATTCCCCATGTGTGCTTGGTGAGGGCAGCTATTATCCACAGGAAGCCTGAGGGGTGAAACACACCATTAAGCAGATGTTTTAGGCCTGAACCCCTCCCATGGTGGTCACCCTTCCCTGAGCCATTTGCTGAGCAGGGAAATAGAAGCTGTCAGCATCAAACCTTACCTCATCCTGGGCTAGTCATGTTGCTCCTTAAATGGAGCCCGTTAAAGATGATGTAATTACTTTCCAGGGGCAGTTGACAAAATAAACCTCAACTATTTAAAATCACATGAAATCGGAATTGGGATATAAAGTGACTTTTATAAATATAATAAAAAACATTTATAGAATTGATACATGAAAGGTTGATTATTTACTTTATAAAAAGTACTTGGCTTCACTAAATGACTTATCATGGAATAATTTTAACAAGCAAAAACCTAAGTGCTTTGAAAGCCCTACCAGGACTTTCAGTTTAAAGTGGCATCTGGCTAATACTGTGTTTCCGTACAGGTCCTCTTCCAAATTCATATGAAAACATCCAGAAAATACTAAAAACTCAAAAATGTGCTGTAAAACAAAATAAATATCCACACTTTGCAAGAATCTGGAAGTAATTTCTAATAATGGGAATAATAAACTTAGATTTTTTAAATCTTAAAATTTTCCTACTCGAACAAAGGGCAACACTCCCCACAAAGGAGGTCCAGACTTCTGCCCCAGCTGCAGCACCTGGGGGAGCAGAGGCAAGCGCCATTCCAGTGGAAGCTGCCTTCTCTCCTGGTGCCACACCTGGCCGGGAACTGCCCATTTTGAGTCTGCAGCCTGGAACTGTGTGTGGGTGGGGTGGACACAGGATGTCCCAGGAGCACAGAGGCCATGGTGGGCCTCAAACCACAGCCCTGCTTCCCACAGCTCAGCTTTGCCCTTGCCCCAAGTTTGAAAATTAGAAGTAGAAAGTGGCAAATGCCTGCTTTAGTCTGGCAGCAATATACTCATTACCTGCTAGACCCAGAGCATTGGACAATTTCCCTGTGAGAGGAGGTTGTTTTGGTGTCAGTGAGAACAGAAAGTAGATGTCCATCCCTCTGCTAGTGTAGACTTGAGTTTGCCAGAGTTTATCTCTTTCTTGTTGAAAACAATTACATATGATATATTTAACTATTTTATCTTGAATTATACTCCATACAGTATTAAAGTGGGCAATCTTTATTCTGTTTGCTTGTATCTTTTGATGCTTTAAAAAGTTAATCTTTGTAAGTTAATTGCTTTAGCTATATCTCTTGGAAATAGAACATTAGTTGAGTTTTACCTTTGTAGTCAATTTTCGATTCACATTTTAATAATGGCACAATCTAAAATAAGTATTGACCTTGTGATAAGCTGCTTAAATAGTTGTTCAGTTGCTCCCAGTGGTGACTTTGCATCAGCTGTCCTGATCTACTCACCTGGGCAGTGGGTTTTGATGTCTGTATTTGGAGGGTGGGGAGGGCTGAGTGAGGCCCCAGAGACACAGATCATTAGGATTGAAACCCCAGAGTCAGAGTTGGTCAGGGTCAGTTCCAAGTGCTGCCCCCAAGCACTTGCTGGCACCACTCTTCTGCAATCTGAGTTATTTGATGGCCCATTAGATTGCTTCATGAACCTCCAGGAAAGCTTTTGAATTTGTCCCAAGCCTTCCTGTAGTAGAGAGTGTCCTTCCGTGACTACTGCGTTTGGGGATAATCTGTCATCTGCCTGGTCTCTCAGCATCTTAAACTCGATCCGGGAAAGAGTTTCATCTGTTTAATTAACAGTGTATCTCTCACAACTCAAGTAGAGCCTGGAGATTAATATGAGCTTAATTTTCTGCTATGTAAATGAGTGAGTAAAGAGAGGAGTTTTGATTTCAGCATTTCTTTCTTTAAATGTGTAAATGTTGCCCCAATGTTCCCTGGAACCCATGTTGCTGGGAAATGTAAAGCCAAAGACAAAGCCTTCACTAAATGGCTCGTCATGGAATAATTTTAACAAGTAAAACCCTAAGTGCTTTCCAAGCCCTACCAGTACTGGCCTACCCCACAGTGACCAGGCCAGAGAGGAATCCTAGCAGCTGGGGTCCAGGAAGAAGCAGGAGACAGTAGTAAATGTTGGGTCTTTTTGTATATCGAGTACCCCATGGATGTGCCAGGATGCCGAGGATGCTGAAGGTTCACAGACCTTCCCCAGACCCCGGGCCTCAGCAGCATGTTCATGCTGCGTGTGTTTTGTGAAATTTTGAAAAGACATATAAATAACTGCAGTCATCAGAAGCTTGTTTGTTTCAGTCTAGCTTCCCCTCAGTCATTCTCCCTGTGGCGAGTGACAATGGAATTACTACAGCATCTTTTGAGATTGCCCAAGGGGCAGAGGGTCAGGGATGCATTTGGTTTAGTGAGATGTGTGTCTATGGTCACACTCATGTGTCTGTGATTGATAGTGGAATGGCTTTTAAAAACATTCTAACAACTTACTGCACTGACTCACCATCAAGGTACAAAGTTCTGTGGCCTGACGGACACTTACGGGGAGGCGAGAAAGCCACATCCAGACAGCAAGTGTGGCTGAGGGGTCATTAGAGAGGTGCTCTGTGTGGATGGGTGATGCACGCTGCTTTCTCAGACCTTCAAACCCTCTGGGGGTTGTCATCTTTAAAATATTTCATGTAAATTACTTTCTTATTCCAAATAAATATTCTCAATTGCTTCTGATTCCATCCATACAATTTTCTTAAAGAGTTCTCCAAATTGTATAACATTTAAACACTACAAAGCCTGGGATCTTACTCCTACTAAAAACTGTAAAAATTAATAGTCTTTTAAACAAATAATAAAATTGTAAACTTATATTGAACTTTATCAGTAATCACATTAAATCTTAATGGCCTACACACTCTAAGTGAAAGGCAGAGATTGTCAGGGTTGCTACATGCTGCCTCCAGCAGCTAACTTTAGGGAGACATAGACCAGACCGGTTAAAGATATATGGAAAAAAGTCGGCCATGCAAATAGTGAGAGAAAGATGGTGAGATGATTGTAGTAATATTAGACAACGTGAACTTCCATATAATAAGAAAAAAGAGGGAGCTTGCATAATAGTAAACTGATACTTAATCAAGAAGTGATAATTATCACTACACCTGCACCTAATACAAGGATCTCACAAATATGAAGCAGAATTGACAGAATTAAGAATAGAAATAGATAATTTCATAACAAGAGTGAGATTTGTAATACCTCTCTCTCAGCAATTGATTTTAAACAGAGTGACCAAGAGCTGAGTGTTAGGCCCATGGTGCTCTGAACCTGGGCCCATGCACAGCAGGTGGGCTGAGGCTCCAGACTCTTTGTGGGGGGGGTGATCCCCTCATCCACCTAGCATGGTGGCAAGTCAGACTGTTGGTTCACTGCCACTGCAGGGACCCTACCCTACCTCTCATTTTGAGGAGGCACCTACCTGCTGTGGGGTTTCCTGTGCCTACAGACCCCATGGCTGAGAAACTGTTATAAGCGCTTAGGCCCCTCAGGCCTCAAGGTCAAAACCAGTCTTGGGGTCTTCCTACTTCTCTAGATTCCTGTATGACTAATTCTGTGGCCACTGAGGACACCTTACTTGCCTGCCAGCTGAGCAATGCAGTTATTAGAGATGATTTTTAAATTGCATTCATTATTTGTTTTCAGTGAGAGGGCAGTTCAGGAAACTAATCCTGCCACAAGGGCAGAAATGGAAGCTATATTTGAAGTATATGGTAACACGGACAAGTATTTGTGAAGTTTGGATCACTACAGACTTGCTGATAACAACAGACAGTGCCTAAAGAAGTGGACCAGCTCGGAGCAACCTGGTATGTTCACATTACTGAGAGGTGCCGACACAGGTGTGCAGAGGGGGCACGTGGACAGGTGACATGGGCAGCGCTTTCCAGAAGGGGGTCTGCCCCTCTGTACATGTTTCCAGCAAATGTTTATGTTCACCACTTGTAGGAGTTGCCTGGTGTCTAGGGATCCCTTGGGGACATTCTTTTGGGAGTACCCCCCAGGCTCCCATCTCGTGGCAGGTGCAGAGGGCAGCCCTTCCTTGCACTGCTTCATGTATGTCAAGCCTGCCGTGTGCAGTGACCAGGTCTGTGGCTGCGCTGGACTCCAAACAAGCTCCTGTGTGCTCACCCAAGGCCTTTCTGCAAGTCTTTGTTAATGAACTAAGAGCCACCTTCCCCTCATTTTCTTTTACAACATGAAAATGAATTAGAAAAGCAAATTTCCCCTGTAAGATTCACTGACATTAATTAAATACAGTTTGCTTAGTGGATTTTTAAAAAACTGCTACCTATCTGAAAATGGTAATGTCAGGTCATAAAATTATGAGCAATGTGGAAACCACATCTTCCCTTGCCATTCTTTTCACATTTGGTAGACGTGGAAGGTTGAATTTTGGACGTGGAAGATTGGATTTTGGTTGAGTGTGTGTCAAAATTGAGAGACTTGGCTGTGGTTAATCTCTTGCTGCTACTGCAAAGGCAGTAATAACAACCAGCTGGGTGAAGAATGGAGGCCAGACTTGCAAGGCAGACAGGTCCTGCCCTTGCTGAGGTCTTGTGCAGAGAGGTGACAGCAACCTCCACACTGCTCTGAGCCCCCATGCTACTGTGGGATCCAGAGTGGGGAGCGGCTGCCCGGGAAGGCCTCTCTGCCCTGCCTGTGGGAGACACCCAGGCTGCTAAAGTACATCTGGGATGGCAGGAAGGGACCCAAGTACAGCCTGCACTGTTGTGGTCTCCAAGGACTGAAGTATCAAAAGCATAAAGTCAGTTGAACTTTAACATTTTAAAGCCAATTTATTTCTTAATAAGCATATGAGTAGCAAACAAAATGACTTGGCCAATACTCCCCTCAACTCAGGAAAAAATTCCACCCACAAAATAACAATAAATAGATTCAAAGTGAACATGAACGGAGACTAGTCTTCACCCTCAGGAAAATGTGCTAAGAGGTCACTGAGCTGGCCCAGATGAGGGGGGGGTGGGCCCACGCGGAGCCAGCTCAGCCCTCAGGATGCATATCAGCCTCTCCACAGACACCTCCTGCCTCCTCTGGCAGGTGCAGAGCCAGCACCTGCTGGAATGGTGGCACCAACCAGCAGGTTATGACTCAGTCATGACTTCACTTTCCTCAAAAAAAATGTAGGTTCCAGAAGAACTATATATTCCTTTAAGAGACACAGAGAATGAATTGTGGAACAATGTACTCCACAAATCTGAAACTGTTTTCATCTGTGCCAGTCACCCAGACAACATTTTTGTCCTGTGGCATCTCAGTGTCCCCACCTAATCCAACAGTAAAATGTGAGTGATATCCATCTAGTTACACAACTTCAGTCGACCCTGAGATCTTAAACCGTAATTACCTTTCCAAAAATGACCTTATGCTTTCATCTCTTAAAGAAAGAAGAGGGCCTCTAGTGAGTGTTCTATTAAATAACTAACTACCTACTTAACTAAATACCTATGTACTTTTCAAATAGAATGTAAATTTTCCAAAACAGTGTCTTTGCTCTTCTTACCACGTGGGCAGTGGAGGCAGCAGTGGGTCACGGGGTTTTGCTGCCACCTGTTCAGCTCTGGCCGCTTCACTGGGCTGCTGCCCCTTAGCCCTGCCTGAGCTGAGGACATTTCATACCTTGGTAACAGCCTAATCCTGTGACTCCAGCAAGTGTTGCATAATCAAGGTCTTGGCTTTCAGCTAGCCATGTGTGTCTCAAGCCTTTTGAGGAGTGTCTGTGACAGACTGAGGCACAGGGAGGGCACAGGCAGGGCATGGCGTGTTTTCCCCACTCTGGTTTCATCCTCTCTCTCATGTGCAGCTTCTAGATAAAATTGTCTCCAACCTCTGCTTCTTCACACCCTCCTCAATATCTTCCCCTTTATTAGAGAACAACGCCCGGACAGCTTGTCTCTCATGGCTTGGGTGTGCCTTTCCACCCGCCACCTCCTGGCTTGGGGGCCACCCTCTGGGGACCTGGGGGCCCATCTGTGTGCTGGGCTGTGCTCTGTGACTTTCTAGGGTCCATGGGCCATATCTTCCCAGATGTTCCTAAGCATCAAGTGCCAGCACCTTCTTGGGGACAATGATAGGTGTCCTCACCTTTGGTGCCTTGTGTTTGGAGTCTTGTGTTTCTTGTGTTTGGAGTATTCTTTAAGCAAGAATAAATGTTATGTAATCCACCTCTTCTCTCCACAGGTGCACTGTCAACCTCCCTGGCTCTCATAAGGAGGTTCTATTCTCATAAGGAAGTTGATCCACGAAGCCAGTTGGCATAAGAGGCAAGTGGTTGGTATTATAGTGTATATGAATGAGTTAGAAACAGAAAACAAATGTTCTTAAGATTTTGGATTTATTCCATCTGACAACCATGAACTAAGTCTCAAAATATCTGAGGATGATACAGTTATGAGTCAGTACTTATTATCCACAAACCATTAGATACAGCACCTCATTGGCCATCCAAAATGCACTCAAGTTGTTTTGTCTTCACAGATGAGCTTTAGAAAGAGAAATTATTGTTATGTTTTCTGTAATTGTAATCCTGTCAAATACTTGACTTTCCTCACTGGACAATATCACCTAGCATGGAAGTGAGAGGAGAAGGCTTTGAATAGCATCCCGGGTATGGTGCTTTTTCCTTGTAGAACGGTGCCCTCTCCCACATGCCAAGCTTGATGTGCGCGTGCCTGCACACACTGTGTGTGTTTATCCAGTGTGGGAGTCACGTGTCTGTGCGTGTTCATGCTGTCCACACGCACAGCATGCACTGAGGGCTGATGTGAGGCAGCGGCCGTGGCGGCTGTGGGGGCTACGGGGACCCCATGAGGTGAGCTCTCTGGAGCTGGAGCAGCTACTGGTGCTGGATGAAGCTTTCTCGTGCTGAGTCAGGAGACTGTCCGTCTTCCTACACCACTTCCCTGCCTGTGACCTTTCCAACTCCAGGCCTGTAACTTGTTTTCTGTTTTTATTGAGGTGAAATCCACACAACACACAGTGAACAATGCTGAGTGAACAGCTCAGGGCTCTGGAACACTTCCAGTGTTGACCCACCACCACCTCCATCCCTTCCTGAACATTGTGTCACCCCAAAAGGAGACCATGTGCCCATTAGGCAGCCTCGCCCAGCCCCCGCCTGACAGACGCCTGTCTGCTTTCCGTCCTGGGGAGCTGCTGGTTCTCGGTGTTTCTCCTAAGTGGCTGCTTCTTCACTTACGGGCACTCTGCAGGCTCACCTGCGGCGGACCGAGTCCCAGGGCTTCACTCCACTTTAGGGCTGAGCAGGGTTCCGTTGCACAGACACATCACGCTCACCCCTCCACTCATCTGTGGATGGGCTTCTGGGGTCTTGACGATTGTGGAAAATGCTGCTGGGGACGTGCATGCACACGTGTGTGTGTGTGTGTGTGTGTGTGAGTGACTGCTAGCATTTCTGAAGACTTACCAAAAGGAAACTACATCTTTGGTATCAATATTTAGTAAACATTGTTAGACATGTCATGTGAGAAATAGGGTAATTGGTTGTATAAATAGCATTTTGGGCTTTGATGTTCATAATTAAGCACAAATGGTTAGTTATAACTTCCCTAGCATCTTTAAACAGCACACGCTCCCCTAAATCTTATGGTTATTGTGGGGAATGATATTTATGGCTGAACATTTTACAAGTTTTAAGCACATAAACAGTCCACTATGAATATTTCATCTAATGCCAGAAAAGTCATCCTGGGTTCTCGATGTCTGCAGAGAGTTAGGATTTCAAACTAGTTAGGAAACAGTGTATGTCATAATGCTCAACTTTTGTGGACCTAACCTGAAGTTGATGGCCTAGAAGATCAGATTTAGCAAATATTTAAACAATGTTATCTAAGCTACAGATGGAGGTTTCTGAAAATAACAAGATGGATAAACGTACTGAAAAGGCACAGGAAGGACCTTTATGCTATTTATAAAAGAAATCAGGAGATATTTCCATCACTTACGATGCTCCTCGCAGATACCAGTGCCTTTCCTTAACATCTCACGTATGGGGTTTCTCTCCCAACAAGAAGAAACTAACAATGCCTAAATTCTGTCCTTTTGATGGAAATGGGTTCAGAATTAGGCCTATAAATTCAAATTGTTATGTTGGGTGAAGTAGTAAGGAGTGGCCAGTAAACATAAGTTAGCCATTTAGCCATGAATTATCTACTTGACAGACAGTAATTTGCTTCTACTGGGGACCAGGTCCTTGGTAGAGAAGGCGGCGGTGGATTATTCATCGCTGGTCTGGACACTGGGAGGCAATTTCTTGCTGGTTTTCCACCCTCCCTTGCAGGTGGACATGGCTGAACTCAGACATGTTCAATGAGGAGTTTCTGCCATCCTATGGGGGCTGGAAAAGAGGAAAATGTCTCCAGGAACATCAAGTGCCATTGTATCTACGTAGAGTTGGGAGAGGATGTATTTAGGGGATGGCACCGTGGCCCTGAAAAATACCAAAAACATGCACAGGAGCTGTTTCCACACTTCCACGCCTTCCACCGTGAAGATGCTCTCGAAAAGGTGGGTCACACATGTCCTCAGGGGGACGCACTCACTGACACTCCCCAGGGCAAATACGATTGGTGCTCTGTAGTCCCCTAATTTCTGGCAATTCCTAAGAGATCCCTGGGTTGTCTGGGAGCCCAGGTCTCTGGGATCTGGGACGAAGCATCTGAAGGAGGGTGGGCCAGTGTTGTGGTGTCATCTGCCAGTTGTCTTCCTAGAAACCACCCACACTAGAGGGAAGCCAAGTGGGCAAATACAAGTCCCTCTGTACAGGGATGGGGGCAGGAAAACACCGAGAAGCTGACCCATAATCGCGTCACCGCTGGTGATCCTGAGATCCTCAGATCCAGGGGAGTGGACAGCAGGTGTCTGTCCGAGACTGGGTCTGGGATGGTGTCAGCTGCAGACAAGAGGAGCATGACCCCTGCCCCCAGGGCCAGTGGCTATTTGGACCTCTTGAGGGACACTGCCAAATAGGAGCTCAGCCCTGGTCTCTGGATCTGACAGGGACAACATCTGGCCGTGTCAGCAGCTACCACAGCCTGATGCCAGTGCCAGAAACAGCCCCACTCTGCAAATTTCACCCAACCCTAGGCCGGATTATGGGGATAGACACTGCAGGAGAGGGAGGCACTGAGGCTCCTTAAGTGCTTGCTGTGCAGCATGGAGCAGTCACTCTTGCAGCGAGGAGGCCTGCACCATGGGCACCAGGCAACGCCAGTCTGTGGTGCCCATTCCACACGCTCCACGGCTTGAGGTCCCCACATCTCAGTTCACAACGGTCATGCCACCATGGGTGCTGTCCACTTGAGCACTCAGTTGATCTATCTTCTCCCAGTTTCTTCTCATCTTTCTCCCCGTTTCCCTACTGCAATGCCAAGCCAATTGCTCTGTCTCTGAGAGTCCCCACCTAACCTCACCTCAGCTCTACTCTGTTTACACACATTATATATGGTACCAGGAACTTTAACATCCTTTCCTCATCCCCTCCTGGAGCCCATCCTGAGTGGTCTGTCCTCAGCACCTGTGTGTCCCTGTCCAGTCCCGAGTGGGCTGTCCTCAGCACCTGTGTGTCCCTATGCAGTCCCGAGTGGGCTGTCCTCAGCACCTGTGTGTCCCTGTCCAGTCCCAAGTGGGCTGTCCTCAGCACCTGTGTGTCCCTGTCCAGTCCCGAGTGGGCTGTCCTCAGAACCTGTGTGTCCCTATGCAGTCCTGAGTGGGCTGTCCTCAGCACCTGTGTGTCCCTATGCAGTCCTGAGTGGGCTGTCCTCAGCACCTGTGTGTCCCTGTGCAGTCCTGAGTGGGCTGTCCTCAGCACCTGTGTGTCCCTGTGCAGTCCTGAGTGGGCTGTCCTCAGCACCTGTGTGTCCCTGTCCAGTCCTGAGTGGGCTGTCCTCAGCACCTGTGTGTCCCTATGCAGTCCCGAGTGGGCTGTCCTCAGCACCTGTGTGTCCCTGACCAGTCCCGAGTGGGCTGACCTCAGCACCTGCGTGTCCCTGTCGAGTACCGTTTGGGCTGTCCTCAGCATCTGTGTCTCCCTATGCAGTCCTGAGTGGGCTGTCCTCAGCACCTGTGTGTCCCTGTCCAGTCCCGAGTGGGCTGTCCTCAGCACCTGTGTGTCCCTATACAGTCCCGAGTGGGCTCTCCACAGCACCTCTGTGTCCCTGACCAGTCAGGAGTGGGAGGTCCGC
>CAUYTI010070727.1:0-11174 GCA_963575145.1 Galago senegalensis | reverse complement strand
CTAAGAAGAACATTTTCCAGTTCCATCCATGTAAACATGAAGGATGTAAAGTCTTCATTTTCTTTAGGGCTGCATAGTATTCCATGGTGTACATATACCACAGTTTATTGATCCATTCGTGGATTGATGGGCACTTGGGCTTCTTCCATGACCTGGCAATTATGAATTGGGCTGCAATAAACATTCTAATACTATGTTTCTAAAGACTGACTTTGCAATCCTATTTTTACTTTTAAAACAAAATATGAGTTAATATTTGAAGAGCCTTAGCTGTGTCAGGTGACCTAAACCTTGCTTTTGTGTGCACCATCTCTTTTATTACTCACCAAAAGTATACAAAATCGGTATTATCATCATCCCAATTTAGAGAAGTGAGACTCAGAAAGGTTAATAACTAGTTCAAAGTCTATAAAGCTAATAATTGGCATAGTGGGTTGCAACACAATATGTATCCGTTATTTGAGATGGTTCAGGGGCAGTGGAGAGGGCATCTAATCTATGCGTCGGTGTATGTATTAAGAAATTTTAAGTGATTCAGTTATAGTAGAGGACTACCTAGTGTAAATTAATCATTTGTGAAGAGCATTGCAAATGGTCCGTTAATTATAATGAGAGGTGGAATTGTACAGGTGGTTTAATGTTTTATAATAAATTCGAGTTAAGGTTGTCTTATTCGTACTTGCTTATATTCTCATATGGTTTCTTGGGTAGAAGGCAGCTGAAGATAATTATAACCCTAAGTACTTCTGATTTAGCAGGTAAATGGCATGATCTAGGGAGCAGAAGGAGGGAGAAAGGAGACAATTACTATATATATAGTACTTCAGATCTAATATTCTGGAAGCGTATCAATCAATTCCTGTATTATTTCCATAGCTTGTTGATTTCCTTATGTGATTTAATAAAACTGGAAAGTTCCAGCCTATGAACAATTGAATTTTTAAATAACTTTTTTTATCCCCAATGTGAGATATATACTTTATATGATACCCTTTATTGAATAATCCAATTTCCCATAGTTCTGATATGCCAGTTTACTATTCTTATATATACATTGAGGTCTTTTTTGTAGATTTTTATTTTTTTTGAGGTTTCTTTTCTTTTTATTAAATGATAGCTGTGTACATTAATGCAATCATGGGGTAAAGTGTGGTGTTTTCACATACAATTTGAAATATTTTTATCAAACTGGTTAACATAGACTTTATGTCAGTTTTCTTAGTTATTGTGTTAAGATGTTTATACTCTACTTTTAGAAAGATTCACTTGTACCCTTGTAAGACAAACCATAGAGGTGATCCCTCCAATCACCCTCCCTCCACCCATCCACTCCTTTCCTCTCCCCTCCCCCTCCCCCCTCCCCATATTCTTAGGCTATAATTAGGTTATAGCTTTCATATGAAAGCTATAAATTTGTTTCATAATAGGGCTGTGTACATTGGATATTTTTTTTCCATTCTTATGATACTTTGCTAAGAAGGACATTTTCCAGCTCCATCCATGTGAACATGAAGGAGGTAAGGTCTCCATCTTTCTTTATGGCTGCATAGTATTCCATGGTGTACATATACCACAGTTTGTTGAGCCATTCGTGGATCGTTTTTTTGTAGATTTTTAACATAATCATTCTGTCTAGCTGTTTATCCTAAGCGTTGCACTATTTTAATGATTCAAACTTCGCAGTGGATTTTAATGGCAAATCTCTTCATTATTGTGTTATTGTTGTTTTGGAGAATTTGCCCAGCAATTTGTCAGTGTTTATTCTACCCTGGATTTTTTTTTGAATCAGTTGGCCCCTAAATATAATGGATATTTGTTTGAAATGCACTAAATTTACATTTCACTATGCTGGCCACTGATTCTCTCACAATATTCGGTGTTATCTTCAAAAACTAATTGCCTTAAAGTTTCTTAGGAAATTTATATTCATAGTTCTTCGTGCAGTTTTCGTATATTTCAAGTTTATTCTAAAGTGCTTTCCTGTTTTTCTTTCTGCTGTGAGTATGTATAATGCTTTTTAAGTTCTAATATATGTACATTAGGATTATTTTTTATGATATTTTATCTTAAATACTTACCTTAGCGATTCATCAAATATTTTCAAAATCCTCGTTTTTTTTTTTTTCTGGTAGAGAATTGTATAATAGGCAAGAATGAAAATATGATTTATACTTTTCAGCTTTTTTCATTCTTTTCTATGTCTTGTGATATTTTTTAAAACTCCATTAAATTATAGAATATAAATAATTCTTGCTTTATCCTTTATTTTGCTGGAGATATTTTTGCCATTCACCATATAGATTTTCTTTCTCATGATGATATATTATTCTGTTCCTAGGGTACTTATGTGTGTTTAAATAATTCAATAACGGCTCCTGACTTTTTATCAAATAATTTTTGCCATTTATCACAATAATACTCTTTCTTCCCTTAGTCTCTTGATATGATATATTATATTACTTTATCCTCAGTCAAGCCACCTTACATGGCGGGTGAAAAAAAAAAACTCTCATAGTTATAATGGAGAGTTATCATACTACTAATATGTGGTTTTATTAATATTTGATTGAAGTTTTTACATTTATATTCATAAATAAGACTTATGTGTATATAACTCTTTCAAGTGTTATTGATTTTCTGATTACCTTGCAAATTACAACTTTCAGCTCTTTTAAAAAAACTTACTTATTTTATACTCAATACCAGTCCCACGATGAGATAGATGCAGGCTTGGTGAAATAAATTGGAGATTCAAAAACAATTTTTTTTTTCCTCTTCTTTCAAACAGTTCAAATAGTCTGGAAATTTCTCCCCTGAAGTTTTAAAGTAATACCATCTAGATCAAATTTATGTGGAGTCATTCTTAGATAACTTCTGGTCTCTTAAAGGATAGTTTCCATTGCTTATAATCTTTCTTTCCTGCCATTAAATAGCATTGGTCTTTTCCACTGACATTTGTGTAGCGGAGTAATTAAGTTTAAAATGTGAAATTTCAGTGTTTCCTTGTATCAGAACTCTATGCACCTTGTGTATGGGGAGAAAATGCTGAACCCACTTTCCCGGGTGTGTGTGTTCTTTTAAGGATTGCACCAGTGCTTGCTGTGAAGCCGCCACGTGTAGACTGAAGTCGGGAGCAGGCTGTGGAAATACTCCCAACAATGTCACGTAAGCCCTTTGTTTTGTTTTGTTTTGTTTTCCCAGAGCATTCGCTCAGTTTTATTTCAGATTTGAGAAGCTGCACCATCGAGTTCTGTAATACACTAAAACAGAATTTATGTTTTATAAACAAGTCGTTTATTGGAGAGGAAAACAAAGCAACCACCATTAGGACTATAACCAAAAGTGTACGAACATGTAAGAGAAGTGGCTACTTTGACATCTAAGGGATGCTGAAATTTGTGCTAAAAATTGTGTCGATTCCTGTTCCTAGAGTTTAATATAAACTAGGATGAAGATAAAGATGGTAACAACAACACAAGCAAAAAACAGAGTGGAAAGACTCAGGCAGGATATGTTATCGGGAAGGAGTTAGTCTTTGTGGCCTCCCTCTTCCTACCTTTTCAGAATCCTTTCTGGAATTGATACTGTAGAGACACCATAAAGATTCCTGTTACTGTTGCTGAGTTTAGTACAAACTAGAATGAAAAAATGCATTTTAAAATAGCCTCAGTTGATAAACACATTGTATGCTTGGTTAAGAGCCAATAGTTGGGATGGTGCCTGTGGCTCAAAAGAGCAGGGCGCTGGCCCCATATGCTGGAGATGGCGGGTTCAAACCCAGCCCCGGGCCAAAAAAACTGCAAAAAGAAAAAAAAGATTATAAAAATAATAATAATAAAAAAAGAGCCAATAGTTATAATTTGCAAGGTAATCAGAAAATCAATAACATTTAAAAATGTGCCGTAAGGTTTTGGCAATTTTATTTCTTTGAAATTGTCTCAGTGAGTCATATTATTTTGTGTCTCATGCAATCCTGTACGAGTTGGGCTAGAAAACTCAGTTGCATGGAATATGGTATTTGTTCCAGTAGAAAATAGTTTCTGAATATAAAAATGGCAACAACAACAAAAAAATCAAAAATGAGGGGAAGGACTCAGGATGCCTTATCTGGAAGGAGTTATTCTTTTTTTTTAGAGACAGAGTCACACTTTGTCACCCTGTCATTCATTGAGCCACAGGGGCCACCCTGGAAGGAGTTATTCTTCACCCACCTCCCCATACTTTCTGAATCTTTTCTAGAATTGACGCTTAAGAGACAGTGTAAAGAAAATAATTGGGCTGGGCACGGTGGCTCACGCATGTACTCTTAGCACTCTGGGAGGCATAGGTGGTTATTGCCTGAGCTCAGGAGTTCAAGACCAGCTTGAGCAAGAACAAGACCTCTGTCTGTATTAACAATAGAAAAACTAGCCAGACATTGTGACAGGGGCCTGTAGTTCAGCTACTTGAGAGACTGAAGCAAGAGGATCCCTTGAGCCCAAGGTTTGAGGTTGCTGTGAGCTATGACTCCATGGTTACCTGGGCAATACGGTGATATTCTGCCTCAGGAAAAAGAAAAGAATTGACTCAAACACCATCCACTCTTAGTTTCTCAGAAAAGAACCTCCAAGGTCAAAGATAAGGACTATCCCTTGGTTATTTACCAAGCACCACTGATCAGCCTGTTGGAATCTTGATATGAATCCACTCTGCAGAAATTCTGGAAGGGGTGCCCAGCAGGAAGCATAGTTATCTCAAAAGAAAACCTTCCATTCAGCTCTTTAATGGATTAGAATGATAGGTGGACATGCCCCCTGCTGTTCAAAATAAAATCTAACACAGAATCATGGAGAGAAAATTGGACACAGAATCAGGGAACTTAAATTCTAGTCTTTTCTGCCAAAAAGTAGCTGTGGTACTTTAACTTCCTTAATTAGTTTTCTCACTTATAAAAAGTGCAGCGAATTATATTGTCTCTTGCTAAGATTATTAGTATTATTTAATTCCAATGAATTTTCATTATCATTATTACATTATATTCTGTTATTTATAATCATGGCTTCTAAACATTTTTTCTTCTTTTAACCAGAATGTGAACCAGACGCCACCTTGCTGGGACAAGAACCAAGAACCTTAATCATGCCAGGAATCTGTGTATTTTAACTTGTACTTTCTATAGCTTTCCCAGTGCAGCCAACAGGTAAATAGACGTACTTAGAGAAGTTGCTTGTGTGCTGAAGCCTAATCTTTCACGTATTTTTCAAGATCAGAAAGCCGAGGCTTCATTCTGGTCTTTGGAGAACAAAAGAGATGAACTTTTGACCAAAATATCCTCAAAATTCTCTGCTGAATTAGTCAGAGTCAGTCAAGAATTGTAAAATTCAAGTGACTTGGACTTCAAGCCCTCTTTCATTTTTCTGATGTAGCCTAAGAAAAAAATGCAAGCATCTGGTGGGTAAAAACTTATCAGCAGAAAGAACAGAGGGTTCAGGTTTCACATCCTGCTCCACGCTCACTCTGCTCCACTCTCATAAGCATGGTACTTTACTATATCATGTCAAGAATAATTAAACATGAACATTTTTCATTTTCAAATGTGTAATTCTGTGCTCTACTCCTCTCTTCCATTATCACGTGTAATGGTTTATCTTGAGAGACCTACATTGCTCACATTTTCATTAAGCCAGAAAGAAAGGCTTTCATTCCTCTGTGGATCTGATAAACCATCACGCCAATAAAAACACCACTTTTTGTGCAATCATTTTCTTTTTTTCTTTCTTTTCTTTTTTTGTATTTTTTTTTCAGTTTGGGCCAGGGCCAGGTTTGAACCTACCACACCCCTGGTATATATAGCCAGTGCCCTACTCCTTGAGCCATAGGTGCCGCCCCCTGTGTGATCATTTTCAAAGAATGAACATTTTCAAGCTGCATCATATTAGGTGTCGGAACCTCACATAATTAGAAAGACGAGGCTTCTTCCTGAAGTTTCTTTATCTAAATTTGTTTTTTGTTTGTTTGTTTTTGCAGTTTTTTTTTTTTTTTTTTGGCTGGGTTTGAACCTGCCACCTCCCGTATATGGGGCCAGTGCCCTACTCCTTGAGCCACAGGCGCCACCCTATCTAAATATGTTTTAACAGTTATTCAAAATAAGTGAACTACTCAAACATCCATACAGACCTGTGCTGGGAGAGTAAAACCTTAGATATATTCCTCAACAGGGGTCTGTCTGCTGGGAAGCCCTGCTGGTTAGCAATGGTGTCTTCCTGTTCATGACCTCCCTGTCTCTGATGGGCTGACACTGACAGGTGTCCAGGTGAAGCTGCTGGCCAGGACAAAATCTCTTGCCAGAATCTTGCCAGAATCTCTACTGCTCATCCATCTCATACAAACTTCCAGCCCATTCTTCGAAGGAAATTAAAAAAAAAAAAAAAAGGTTTCTTTTTTTGTTATTGTTCTTTAAAAATATATATGTACATATGTGTATGTGTGTATATACACATACACACACACACACACATATATATATGTAGCAGCCAATACCAATATACCAATACAGCCTATAGCTAGGAGGAGTGAGAGTTATAAGAAATCCTGTATAGCTCATAATGGAACACCTTGGTGAAAAGGGCATAGAGAAGGATTTAGCTCTTCTAATAAGCATGAGAGCTCTCACAATATGAGAGCAGTGGTGAACTGGCAGTCTCTTAGGCTGGAGGAGAAGGTAGTTGGGAGCATGCACGTTCTATCACGGACCCGTTTACTCTGACTCTGTCTCCTGTCCTGCCTGCAGAACGCCAGCATGGTGTCTCTCTGCTGAAGATTACCAAGCTCTGCTAAAGACTAAGATTTAAGTATTCTAAGACTGCTTTATTCTCTCTAAGACTGTGTGTGTGTGTGTGTGTCTCTACAGCTGAAGTAGATAGCCCTCAGGTACCTAAGGACCTTAGCAGTCTATGCCTGGAACCTATTTAAGCCAGGCCGGAGACCTGGCCAGTCCCAGGCCTTGTCATTCATATATATATATATTTCCAGAATGTTACAGGGATACACACCTTTTGGTTACATAATTTGCTTTTGTACATTTCAGATCAAAATTTGTAAGTGTGTCCTTCATGCCACATGTGTGCATTGAACCCTCTAGGCATGAGTGAACCACTTCCCCACCACTTACTCGATTCCCATTGAGTTTTACTTCCATAAGTACACATAAATGTTGATCAACTAGTCCCAATTTAGTATGGAGTACATATGATGTTTGCTTTTCCATTCTTATAATACTTCACTTAGAAAGGTCTCCAGTTCCACCCAGGTTGTCATAAGAGACACTGACCATTTTTTAGATGACCATTAGATGACCATTTTTCAGGGCTGAGTAGTAGTCCTCCATGGTGGGCAGATGCCACATTTTATTAATACATTCATTGACGGGCATTTGGGTTGAGTCCACATCTTTGCAATTGTAAATTGTGCTGCTATAAACAGTCAAGTGCAAGTGTCTTTATGATAAAATGCCCTTTTGTCCTGTGAGTCAATGTCTAGTAGGAGAATTGTGGCATCCAATGGCAGGTCTAGTTTTAGTCTGTCAGGTATCCCCATATGACTTTCTGTACGGGTTGCGCTAGTGTGCAGTCTCACCAGCAGCGTGGAAGTGTTCCTTTCTCTTTGCATCAATGCAAACCCTCGTTTGGGGATTTTTTTCATAGATGCCATTCTCACTGGAGTTAAGAGCTATCTCATTGTGGTTTTGATTTGCATTTCTCTAACATGTTGACCATGTTTTCATGTATTTGGCATCTTCACTTGAAAAGTTTCCACTTAAAAGCACTCCCAGCAACAACAAAAACAAGCAAACAGGACCTGATAAGATCAATAAATAGACAATCCACAAAATGAGAGAAAATATTTGCATGCTATATATCTGTAAAGGGCTCATTACCAGAATCTACAAAAAACTTAAGCAAATCAGCAAGTGAAAAAAAAAAATCAAACAACCCCTTTAAAAAGTGGGCAAAAGACAAGGACAAAAAATATTTTTTATTTCAAAATATTGAGGGGGTACGGATTTTTTTTATACATGGCTTGAGTCAGGGATACACGTGTGTCCATCACTGGTTCATTGCCCCATCAATGGGTTTTTGCCTGTCCCCTTCTCTTCCCTGTCCCCTGCTTGATCGACAATGACTTTTACTTTCCTCTGTGTTCTTGTGCGCACGTCGGGTTAGGTCCAGTTTAGTAGAGAACACATGTGGTGTCTGTTTTTGCATTCTTGAGATACTTCACTTAGGCTAATAGTCTTCAGTTCCTTCCAAATTGATGCTAAATCATCCTTGAAGAAGAGGTTTCTTAAGGCATCCTTTTGCCCGAACTTTCTCTCCGGTAGAAGGTTCTTATAGTAAAACTACGTAAGTTGCAAGTATTAAAGCCAGTGGCATGCTGGAGATGGGCAGGGGGTCGTGAGGAGGGGCTCATGAGTATCAACTGTTAAATGTTAAGGAATATTGTGAACTGGTTATTAAACACAGCTGTTGCTGAAACCCAACTTGTATACATTTACAATGGAATAAATTATATTAAAGAAAAGGAAATATTCAAAACATATTACTTCCTAACTATCATACTATACTTTATTGAGCTCTGCTGTCTGGTTATTTAAGTCTATTATAACTGTGTGTCTGAGTCCCAAGTTCTTTCCTAATTATTTAGCATATTTTATAAATTTTCATTTTGGGAATGATTCTTTGTTTATCTTGAAAAGATTCACTTTTTCAGAAGCCCGACTTAAAGCTTTAGGTGATTTTTAAAGGCTGTTTGTAATTAACATACCCCCAAATAACCAATTTAAATAAAATATTTCCTATAGAATTTACCAGAAGTCATGGAATTATTCAGAAAAAAATGAGCCATTGCTGTGATAAAGAGTTAAGTACTATTTTTGTAAACCTCCAGATGGTTGCTGTGTGGTTAGACCAAACATCTGGATGGTTTGCGTTTGCTACTTAGCAATGTGCATACAGATTAACAGTTAAATGTGAAGGGCTTTTAACATCTGGCAATTACTTTTCAGAGGCATAATTCTGTTTCCAACCAAAGCAGAAACAAAACACCATCATAAATCTGTTCGATGCATAAATTTCTCAGAGTATTTTCACATTTTTAAATCTAGTTTGCTTCTTAATGAAATTGGTAAGAGACGTGCATGGCAGGTATTATTTTTATCTAATTGGGGGAGAATGTGCCACAAAGATTGTTAAGTGATGAATCTAATATGCTACAGAAAACAGCAAACATAGAACTCAAAGTCAAGTCCAGAGTCCAAAGCCCAGGGATTCCATCATTTTATTCTCCCTTCTGATGGGATTATCTCTTAAAATGAATGAACACCACATGTTAAAGTATTCAGATAGCATTTTTCATTTATAGATACTTACAATGTATCACAAATCCTAAGAGAACATAGGATGATGTTGGAAACTGCACGTGGGCTTCAAGTACAAACCCCAAGATGATGCTCAGAGACTCGCTTTCTAGACACTGATTACCCCTGGACCACATTGCCCTATGCTAGGAATTCCTTGTGAAAGCGAAAACTATATAGCCTTGTAAATTTGCCAATTGCATAAATCGTCTTTTTAGAGTTTCATATAAATTAGAAAAGATAAAATAACAACACGTAAAATATTTCTGTGCAGAGGATGGTGATTCCTTATAGTTTTTCATCCGTGAAGAGATGAACAGGAAAGTCGATAGGAAAAGGGCAAGACGTACTGAGCAGCTGGAAAGACTTTCAGCTAATTTTGCTAGAAAGGAGGGGAGAAAAGCTGGTTACTGCTCATGTTTCTCCTGATCACTGTATTCCCTCGAGTAGGAAAGGAGTTTAGAATGAACAGTGGAGGCTACTCAGACAACCCCCCAACTTCTCTGCAGTGCTGAAGGGCACCCAGGTGCTCTGTGCTTAGAGTTAGGCTGGTTCCTGGGCTTCTCTGGAAGCTTTTAGATCATGAACAACTGATGAAGAGAAAAAGTAGATCCTGATTGGTCTTAAAGCCATACCATTATTATTTTTTAATCACTTTATTTCTTTTTGTTGTTCGGGATTCATTGAGGGTACAAAAAATTAGGTTACATTGTTTGCATTTGTTGGATAAAGTCCCTCTTGTAATTGTGTCCTGCCCCCCAGAGGTGTGCCATATACTGTGACACCCCATTCCTCTCCCCACTTCTCCTTCCCTTACCCCACCCCTTGTATCAGCTCATCTGCTGCCTTCATATTAGAATAGAGTACATTGGATTCCTGCTTCTCCATTCTTGTGGAGAATGCTAAGAATGTGTTCAACCTCCACCCAGGTTAATACAAAAGATGTAAAGTCTCCATCCTCTATGTGGCTGAATAGCATTCCCTGGTGTACGTATACCACAGCTTGTTAATCCATCCCTGGGTTGGTGGGCATTTAAGCTATTTCCACATTGTGGAAACTGTAAATTCCACTGTGATAAACAGTCTAGTTCAAATGTCCTTATGACAAAAGGACATTTATTGTTCTGGGTAGATGCCTGGTAACGGGATTATAGGATCAAATGGGAGGTCTGGTTTGTGTTCTTTGAGGGTTCTCCATACTTCCTTCCAAAGAGGTTGTATTTGCAGTCCCCCCAGCAGTGTCAAAGTGTTCCCTCTTCTCCACATCCACGCCAGCATCTGCAGCTCTGAGACTTTGTGATGTGGGCCGTTCTCACTGGGCTTAGGTGATATCTCAGGGTGGTTTTGATGTGCATTTCTCTGATGATTTTTTTTTTTTATTGTTTGGGATTCATTGAGGGTCCAAAGAATTAGGTTACACTGATTGCATTTGTTACATAAAGTCCCTCTTATATTTATGCCCACTCTCAAGAGGAGTGGCATATACTGTGACCCCCATGCCCCTTCCCTTCCCCCAATACCCATTACTTTTAAAATGTGGTTGCTGTCTTGCTCTAGAAACAAACGAAGGAATATGTGCCTTTAATAATTAGAATAGATGGCTCAGTGCCTATAGCTCAACCGGCTAAGGCGCCAGCCACGTACACCTAAGGTGGCGGGTTCGAATCCCCAGCCCGGACCCGCCAAACAACAATGACGGCTACAACCAAAAAATAGCCGGGCGTTGTGGCGGGCGCCTGCAGTCCCAGCTACTTGGGAGGCTGAGGCAAGAGACTCGCTT
>CAUYTI010070726.1:0-11009 GCA_963575145.1 Galago senegalensis | reverse complement strand
GGCTCAAGCGAGTCTCTTGCCTCCGCCTCCCAAGTAGCTGGGACCACAGGCGCCCGCCACAACGCCCGGCTATTTTTTGGTTGCAGCCATCATTGTTTGGCGGGTCCGGGCTGGGGATTCGAACCCGCCACCTTAGGTGTACATGGCTGGCGCCTTAGCTGGTTGAGCTATAGGCACCGAGCCAGTGGTTATCTTTTTAAGGGTAGATCTTGAGAGATGAATTAATCTTTCCAGAGAGCTTTCCACCTCTCCAGAATTTCTGCTTTGTATATTTATGGAGCAATAAAAAAAATCCCTATGCTGAACCCTAGACAGCATATATTAAGATGAATATATAATCTTGTTTCCAAGATGCTCCTAGTCTGTGAAGGCACAGAAACAATTCAGTGTTCAAGGGTCAGAAAATATTTTTTTAGAGGCCAGATATAAAATATCTAGGCTTTAAGGGCTATATGGCTATGAGTAATCACTGCTGTCACTGTTAACAAAAGTGGCCACATACAAACAATATATAAAAAATGAGTAAAACTATGTTCCAATGAAACCTTACTTAGAGGCCAGATGTGGTAGCTCACGCCTATAATCCTAGCACTCTGGGAGGCTGAGGTGGGTGGATTGCCTGAGTTCACAGGTTTGAGACCAGCCTGAGCCAGAGCGTGATCTCATCTCTAAAAATAGCTGGGTGTTGGCTCGGTGCCTGTGGCTCAAGTGGCTAAGGCACCAGCCACATACATCTCAGCTGGAGGGTTCGAATCCAGCCCGGCCCCGCCAAACAACAATGACGACTGCAACCAAAAAATAGCCGGGCGTTGTGGCGGATGCCTGTAGTCCCAGCTACTTGGGAGGTGGAGGCAGGAGAATCACTTAAGCCCAGGAGTTGGAGGTTGCTGTAAGCTGTGAAGCCACGGTACTCTACCTAGGGTGACAGCTTGAGGCTCTGTCTCAAAAAAACAAAAAATAAAATAAAAATAAAATAGCTGGGTGTTGTGCTGGGCACCTGTAGTCCCAGCTACTTGGGTAGCTGAGGTAAGAGAATCACTTATGCCCAAGAGTTTGAGCTTGCTGTGAGCTATGATGCCACAGCACTCTACCAAGGGTGACAAAGTGAGACTGTCTCAAAAAAAGGGGGGGAGCTCAAGGAGTAGGGCGCTGGCCTTATACTGGAGGTGGCAGGTTCAAACCTGGCCCCAGCCAAAAAAAAGGAAATCTTACTTAGAGATAAAGAAATTAAATATCATATAATTTTCACACGTCAAAATAGCCTTTTAACTCATATAAAAACCATTCTTAGCTTGTGGGCCATATAAAAATAGGTAAAGCAAGCTGTATTTGGTTTGTTGGCCATAGTCTGCCAACTCCTGACATGTGATGAGTGTTCTAACAGAGGCTGATGAGTCTATAAAAGTGAACAAATTTTGCTTGGAAGGAATATGGCATTCTGAAGGAAGTGACATTGAGTTTTGCCCTTGACATAAATAGAAGCTTGTCAGATGGGGAAGCCAGGGAAGGAAGGCATACAAGAGAAAAGGCACATGCCAAGTTTGAGGATTACAAGTAGCACAGTATGGCTTGATCAGAGCGTATGAAGTGGGTAGTGAAGGGAGATTAGGCTGGAAATACAGGCCGAAGTCAGATCAAGGCAGACCTTGAAAGCCTAGCTTTGAAATTTATAGATTAGACTGGTGGTTCTAAAGATTTTGGAGGGCTCGGCGCCGTATCTCAGTGGTTAGGGTGCCAGCCACATACACTGAGGCTGGCAGGTTTGAACCGAGCCTGGGACCTGCTAAACAACAACAACTACAAAAAAAAAAAAAGCCAGGTGTTGTGGTCGGCGCCTGTAGTTCCAGCTACTTGGGAGGCGGAAGCAAGAGAATCGTTTGAGCCCAAGACTTTGAGGTTGCTGTGAGCTGTGATGCCTACCTGTGTGTCCTAACCAGGGTTAAGCCCAAGACTTTGAGGTTGCTGTGAGCTGTGACGTCTACCTATGTGTCCTACCCAGCGTGAAATAGTAAGACTGTGTCAAAAAAAATTAATAAATAAAATTAATTATATAAAAAAAAGATATTTTAGGTCTAGTGCTCTGAAGACTGATTATAAACCCAGGGGTGGTGCCTGTGGCTCAGTGGGTAGGGCTCTGGCCCCATATACCAAGGGTGGTAGGTTCAAGCCCAGCCCCAGCCAAACTGCAACAAAAAAATGGCTGGGTGTTATGGCGGGCACCTGTGGTCCCAGCTACTTGGGTGGTCGAGGCAAGAGAATTGCCTAGGCCCAGGAGTTGGAGGTTGCTGTGAGCTGTGTGATGCCACAGCACTCTACCAAGGGCAATAAAGTGAGACTCTGCCTCTAAAAAAAAAAAAAAAAAATTATAAACCCAGATGGCGCCTGTGGCTCAGTGAGTAGGGCGCTGGCCCCATATACCGAGGTGGCAAGTTCAAACCCGGCCCTGGCCAAACTTCAACAACAACAAAAGAAATAGCCGGGAGTTGTGGAGGGCACCTGTAGTCCCAGGTACTCGGGAGGTTGAGGCAAGAGAATCGCCTAAGCCCAAGAGAGGGAGGTTGCTGTGATCTGTGATGCCACAGCACTCTACCAAGTGTGACAAAGGGAGACTCTATCTTTAATATAAAAAAAATGATAAATCCTTCCCTGGAGCATGCAATTATATAATTCTGTATACAAATTCTAGGGTGGGGGTAGAGAATAACAAACCTGTGTCCCATTTATGGACCTCAGGTGAAGAATCCTATTCTATACAAAAGTTGGTAGAAAGAATTGAAAGTGTTTTCTCCAGCAGGCAGCTATTACTTTAATGCCATTTACTCCAACAAATAGTATATTTTTTTTTCTTTTTCTTTTTGGCTGCTAGGTATGTTATTGCTCAGCCTAAGTAGTATCTTACCTCAGATTCTACAGGGTCCACAATGGAATCATTGAGGAACTTCACCATCACAAACTTCTTCAGGGCCATCAGGTTTTTCTTGTAGGACTCATTGACACCCTGGAAGAAAGGCCAGCAGCACCTCAGGGTCATTACCATTAGACATCAGCAGGGGGTTAAAGCCTTTCAATGCTCTGGTCTCTCTGACCCTGGGCCACCATGTTTCTTCCCTGTAGGTTGGGCTGTTTTTCAGCTTCGTGCCCAGGATATACCTTGTACAGCCTTTTCTTACCATCCTATCTGGGATGCCACAAACACGGCATATAGGTACAACCATGACTGTCATCACTTTCCATAGGCATCCACAGAGGCAAAAGGCTTCTAGTCAGAGAAAGCCAAGGCAAAAATAAACTGCAAATTCTGAGTGGTTCTGCTATACTATTCTGTGTTATTTTGTTTGTTTTTTTCCCTTTCAATTTTTTTTTTTTTTGAGATAGAGTCTAACTATGCTGCCCTGGGTAGAGTGCTATAATGTCATAGCTCACAGCAACCTCAAATTCTTGTGCATAAGTGATTCTCTTGCTTCAGCCTCCCAAGTAGCTGGGACTACAGGCGCCTGCCACAACAGCCAGGTATTTTTTTGTTGCAGTTGTCATTGTTTAGTAGTCCCTGGGTCGGGTTTGAACCCGCCACCCTCGGTGCATGTGGCATGTGCCATTATCACTGTGCTACTGGCGCCAAGGCAAAACCTTTTGTTTGAAAACAAAAAGAAACTTGGGCAGTGCCTGTGGTTAAAAGGTGTTGGGCGCCAGCCCCATATGCCAGTGTGGCAGGTTCAAACCATGGCCAGGCCAGAAACTGCAAAAAAAAAAAAAAAAAGCCCCAAAAGAACCACGCCCTCCCTCCCCCCCCCAAAAAACCTCTTCAGATGAGCCTAATATAAATTAAGCCATCTAGTTGACCAGAACCTCCCAAACTATGCTTATATCTGGGACATACCCAGCGCCCTCTATAGTCTCTCTTACGGGCAAATCTCTCTTTTGAGAAAGTCTGCCCCCAAATAGACCAAAATAGTCAGGAAAACTTTCCTCCTTAAAAGCAGCTATGAGTTTCCACTTAGGCCATCAGCAATTTACTGGGCTTATCCTGCTTCAACATTAGGAAAGGGAAAAAACTTAAGGGAAGAAAGCCAAGTGAATTTCAACAGCCCTAAAAGGTACCAAATCTCAGAAGCACTGCCTCCTAAATCATAGAACTTCTGTTTCCCAGATTCTGCCCAGGACAGTTTGGGTCAAATGTCACTGCTGATTTGGTTATGATGACGTGAATAGAATAAAAAAGCACAACTTTGAGAGCCTGGTTTGGACACTTACCCTCTCCTGATTTATATCTGCCAAGAAGATGCTGTGGTTGCGATATACATCCTCCTTTAGGGGGTCATGCCAGTATTCTGCTTGCACCAAACTACAGGAAGAAAAAGGAATGAAGGTGACCAAGCTGCATTTCATGTGTCATGCCCAGTACGAAGGCCACCAAGAGACTTCAAAAGGACAAAAGACCAAGTTCCCAACTCTCGGGCCTTGCCTTCTTTTTTTTTTTGAGACGGAGCCTCAAGCTGTCACCCTGGGTAGAGTGCCATGGCATCACAGCTCACAGCAACCTCCAACTCCTGGGCTCAAGCGAGTCTCCTGCCTCAGCCTCCCAAGTAGCTGGGACTACAGGAGCCCGCCACAACGCCTGGCCATTTTTTGGTTGCAGCTGTCGTTGTTTGGCGGGCCCAGGCTAGGGATTCGAACCCACCACCTTAGGTGTATGTGGCTGGCGCCTTAGCTGCTTGAGCCACAGGCGCTGAGCCTCGGGCCTTGCCTTCTAATGGGGTAGACAAACTTCTACCTACTTAATAATTTATCAAGACACCTTGTTGAGGCTGGGCACAGTGACTCACTCATGCCTCTGATCCTAACATCTGGGAAGCCGAGACAGGGAATTGCTTGAGCTTAGGTGTATGAGACCAGTAAGACCAAGCTAAGCAAGAATGAGACTTTGTTTTTACTAAAAATAAAAAATTAGCCAGGTCCTATAGTCCTGGTCACTTTGGAAGCTGAGGCAGGAGGATCACTTGAATGCAGGAATCTGAGGTTACTGTGAGCTAGGCTAACAGTAGTTGCTAGCCTGGGCAACTGAATGAGACTCTGTCTCAAAAAAACAAAACAAAACAGGGCGGTGACTGTGGCTCAGTGAGTAGGGCGCCAGCCCCATATGCCAAGGGTGGCGGGTTCAAACCAGGCCCCCGCCAAACTGCAACAAAAAAATAGCCAGCTGTTGTAGTGGACGCCTGTAGTCCCAGCTACTCGGGAGGCTGAGGCAAGAGAATCACCTAACCAGGGGTCTTCAAACTTTTTAAACAGGGCGCCAGTTCGCTGTCCCACAGACCATTGCAGGGCCGGACTGCAGGTCCCAGGACAAGTTAGCTGCTAAGCAGGACAGGCAGTGGCAGCAAAAACACCCTGCAGGCCGGATAAATGTCCTAGGCAGGCTGCATGTGGCGGCGGGCCGCATGTGGCAGCGGGCCGTAGTTTGAGGATGCCTAGCCCGAAGCCCAGGAGTTGGAGGTTGCTGTGAGCTGTGACACCATGGCACTCTACTGAGGGCAATAAAGTGAGATTCTGTCTCTAAAAAAACAAAAACAAACAAACAAAAAGGAAGAGACACCTTGTTGACACAAGGACATGCTATTTAGCATAGTATAGAAAGTATATAGGGCAGCGCCTGTGGCTCAGTGGGTAGGATGCCGGCCCCATATACCAACAAGGGTTGGGAGTTCAAACCCGGCCTAGCCAAATTGCAACAAAAAATAGCCAGGTGTTATGTTGGGCGCCTGTAGTCCCAGTTACTTGGGAGGCTGAGGCAAGAGAATCGCCTAAGCCTAGGAGTTGGAGGTTGCTGTGAGCTGTGTGACACCATGGCACTTTATCAAGGGTAATAAAGTGAGACTCTGTCTCTACAAAAAATAAAAAGTATATAAAGTATATAAAAGAGTTCAGTAAAGGGCTCAGGTGCAATGGCTCAAGCCTACAATCCTAGCACTCTGGGAGGCTAAGGTGGAAGGACTGCATGAGGTCAAGAATCCAAGATCAGCCTGAGCAAAAGTGAGATCCTGTCTCTGCTAAAAATAGAAAAATTAGCGGGGTACTGTGGTGGGCACCTGTAGTCCCAGCTACGCAGGAAGCTGAGGCAGGAGAATCACTAGAGCCTAAGAGTTTGAGGTTGCGGTGAGCTAAGATGATGCCACAGCATTCTAGGTAGGGAGACAGAATGCTCAGTGGGTAGGGCGCCAGCCACATATACCGAGGCGGGCAGGTTCAAACCCAGCCCAGGCCAGCTAAACAACAATGACCACTGCGTTGTGGTGGGCGCCTGTAGTCCCAGCTACTTGGGAGGCTGAGGCAAGAGAATCATTTAAGCCCAAAAGAGTTTGAGGTTGCTGTGAGGTATGACACCATGGCACTCTACTGAGGGAAACATAGTGAGACTGTCTCAAAAAAAAAAATTTTTTTTTTTTTTTGAGACAGAGCCTCAAGCTATCCCCCTGGGTAGAGTGCCATGGCATAGCTCACAGCAACCTCCAACTCCTGGGTTCAAGCGAGTCTCCTGCCTCTGCCTCCCAAGTTGCTGGGACCACAGGCGCCTGCCAAAACGCCTGGCTATTTTTTTTTCAGTTGCAGCCATCATTGTTGTTTGGCCGGCCTGGGCTGGATTTGAACCCGCCACCTTAGGTCTAAGTGGCTGGCGCCTTAGCCACTTGAGCCACAGGCGCCAAGCCAAAAAAAAAATTTTTTTAAGAAAAAGATTTATCAATATTTGGTTCCCGTATGGGACTTAGCTTTACCACTTATGCCTTCCAGTCATGGTAGCACTGTTGTCCCGTCCCACAACCCCATCTCACCCTGCAAGACTCAACTCAAACATCACTAATGCTGCCTCTTCCTCTCCATCCTCTTCTATTGCATCAGTCATCATGCTATCCTTAGGCTGGGATAGAGGCCCAACCTCTCAATCACAAAGCATTGTGAGTGATGGCACCAGTTTTCAGTATTCTGGTATGTCGTGCCATTTTCAAGTACAAAGGGCAAGTACTTGGTGGTTATAATACCATTACTTCAGACACAGTTCAGCAATTCTATTCACATTTTCTTTCTAGTCTCTCTCCAATTCCCCTTCCCTTCTAGCCCCTAACCCTCCCAAAGAGGGAAATTAGCACAAGGATGGAGCCCTCTATCCTGGGTTGGCAGGGGGAGAAATTAGAATTTCTCTAAGAGGAACTTCCAGCCAAGGTAGGAGAGCTGCTCAGAGGTGGTGGTCCCGAAAGCCACACTCGGGACTAGGATGTCGGTGGAGCAGGATGTCGCTAAAGCCCCCAAAAACTAGCTACATAAGAGAAGGTGGCAGCTGTCACGTCCAGCAGGCGATAAGACTGAGGTTACAGGAAGTAGCAGCCTGACTATCAGCAGTGAGAGTGACATTGTGTAATGTGTGCATCGATGTATTTGAAATCTTTTAAATGTTTAGTCTCCCTGACTTTTAAAAATGTGATGAACTTTGAACACTGATAAAATACTGCTACTGGTCTTGACATTTTGTTTCAGTATTGCTGTCACTTACTTACAGGTGGGAGTGCTGGTTCCCTGTCCATCACAGAGCAGATGCTTGGTCGGAAGGCTTTGCTGCATGAACAAACCTGACACAGGAAGTCAGTCCAGCTAGGAAAGAACCTGGCACTGAAGGAGCAGTGGGAATTACACATGAGGAGAAGGGGGGCAGTACAGTTAAAAGGAGAAGAGTGGGGGCACAGCAGTGTCAGATACTGAGAAGTTACCAGCTGGCTAATTGAAGTTTATCAAAAAAATGTCAGCCTGAGCAAGAGCAAGACTCCATCTCTAAAGATTGTGGGCATTGTGGTGGGCACCTCTAGTTCCAGCTACTCAGGAAACTGAGTCAAGAGGACGGTTGGGCCCAAGAGTTTGAGGTTGCTGTGACCCAAGGGAAATAAAGTAAGACTCTACCTCTATTTTTTTTTTAAGAGACAGAGTCTCATTTTGTCGCCCTCAGTAGAGTGCCATGGTGTTACAGCTCACAGCAACCTCCAGGTCTTGGGTTTAGGCCAGTGGTTCTCAACCTGTGGGTCGCCACCCACAGGAACGGTATTAAAGGCATTAGGAAGGTTGAGAATCACTGGCTTAGGCGATTCTCTAGCGTCAGCCTCCCAAATAGCTGGGACTACAGGCACCTGCCACAATGCCCGGCTATTTTCTTGTTGCAGTTTGGCTGGTGCCAGGTTTGAACCCGCCACCCTCAGTATATGGGGCCAACACCCTACCCACTGAGCCACAGGCACCGCCCCGAGACTTTACCTCTAAAAAACAAAAATGTAAGGGGATAAATACGAAGGTCTTTGAATTGCAGCAGGGAGCCCTGATGGCGGAGGATGAAAGAATGAATGAAAACAGCAGCCACCGACCATCTTTCTGTGTGCAAAGGAAATGGAGCTAAGGGGCAAAAGGAAGAAATGAGGACACTGTGATTTGTAAGAAAACTGGTGCCCGGCTCGGCGCCTGTGGCTCAAGTGGCTAAGGTGCCAGCCACATACACCTAAGGTGGAGGGTTTGAATCCAGCCCGGGCCTGCCAAACAACGATGGCTGCAACCCAAAAAAAAAATAGCTGGGCGTTGTGGTGGGCGCCCGTGGTCCCAGCTACTTGGGAGGCTGAAGCAGGAGACTCGCTTGAGCTCAGGAGTTGGAGGTTGCTGTGAGCTGGGATGCCACTGCACTCTACCCAGGGGGACAGCTTGAGGCTGTCTCAAAAAAAAAAAAAAAAAAAAAAAAAAATGGTGCCTGTGGAACGGCGGAGGGGAAAGACTTACTGATGAGCAGAAGCCTCAGGCTGCAAGAAGGTGGGATGCTGGGCAGCGCCTGTGGCTCAGTAAGTAGGGCGCTGGCCCCACATACCAAGGCTGGCGGGTTCAAACCCAGCCCTGGCTGAACTACAACAAAAATATAGCCAGGCATTTTGGCAGGCGCCTGTAGTCCCAGCTACTCGGGAGGCTGAGGCAAGAGAATTGCCTAAGCCAGGAGTTGGAGGTTGCTGTGAACTGTGACGCCACCACACTCTACTGAGGGTGATAAAGTGAGACTCTGTCTCTACAAAAAAAAAAAAAAAAGAAGGTGGGATGCTGCCGTGGGGGTGGGAGAGGTCTCAGGAGGCAGAGGAGAAACATGGGATTATATTATCATCTGAAGGGGCAAATTAATTCAGAGAGGTTAAATAACTCCCCGAGCTATCCAGTCAGTTGTAGTAAAAGTACAGCGCCTGTGGCTCAAGCGGCTAAGGCGCCAGCCACATACACCTAAGGTGGCGAGTTCGAATCCAGCCCAGGCCCGCCAAACAACCATAATGGCTGCAACCAAGAAATAGCTGGGTGTTGTGGCGGGTGCCTGTGGTCCCAGTTACTTGGGAGGCTGAGGCAGGAGACTCGCTTGAGCCTAAGAGTTGGAGGTTGCTGTGAGCAGTGAAGCCATGGCACTCTACCCAGGGGCTCAGCTTGAGGCTCTGTCTCAAAAAAAAAAAAAAAAGATACCAGCCTAACCTTGTCAGAGTCCACAGTCTGGCCAAGGCACCACATTGAAGGGTAGCAAAGGACAGCTCCCCAGGGATACTTGCCACCTACAGACCACAGATGGTGAGATAAGCCTTACAGACTTTTTTTTTTTTTTTTTTTTTTAGACAGAGCCGCAAGCTGTCCCCCTGGGTAGAGTGCCGTGGCATTACAGCTCACAGCAACCTCCAACTCTTGGGCTCAAGCGAGTCTCCTGCCTCCGCCTCCCAAGTAGCTGGGACCATAGGCGCCCGCCACAACGCCCGGCTATTTTTTTTTTTTTTTTTGGTTACAGCCGTCATTGTTGTTTGGCGGGTCCGGGCTGGGGATCTGAACCCGCCACCTTAGGTGTACGTGGCTGGTGCCCTAGCCGGCTGAGCTATAGTTCTGGCGCCGAGCCAGAACTAAAAATCTTAATGTTAAAAAGCTATATATTTGGGCTGGTCTGAGTGCAGTGGTGTTTACAACTAATTGATCACAACCAGTTATAGATTTCTTTGTTCCTTCTCCACTCCCACTGCTTGCTTCGCTTGGCCAAAAAAGAAAAAAAAAAAAAAGCTATATATTTGAACACGGAAAAAGAGCACTAGAGCACTACAGCTTCTGCAGAGGTCAGTGTAGTGACCAAATTACTGAAACACAATGATGTTACTATGTCCTATCATTTGGCTACTTACGTTGAAGGAAGATTTGCCTCTGGGAAGTGATTTTTCACCATTACATTGCTTTATTTTACAAAGTCATTTGTCCTCTGCGTTAAATAATAGATATGAAGAACATTTTATTTCTCACCTTGTCTATATTGAGCACAAACATTGGAAAGGTCTACTTGATTGCTGATTTTTTGATATTCCTTCAATGATTCCCTTAACATCCGTTCCTTTTCTGTCTTATTTTGAACTTGTCGGGAACGCTGGAGAAGCTCATTTGCCTAGAAGAGGAGATGACAAGAACTTAAAAAGATATAAAATCAAGTAGACAGATTATGCTATCAATGTTAATTTTTGGTCAATGTCTAAATTTATATATACATATATATAGTTTATTACTGTTAGAAATAAAAACAACTCTACAAACTTACTTCTTCTTAATTTTAGGCAGAAAAGTTTTGACCAAAAAATCCTAGCTATCCTTAATTCCTCTCACAAATATGTTAAGCAAGACAGCTTTTGTCTGGTAATTCTCTTGCCTAGTCAATACATAATTGGTCAGCAGGCAGTCCATGCAACAGTGATTTATTTATTTTTTTCCACCTGTAGGGAAGGATCAATAAAGATTGCCCCATTAACTCTAATTCATCACAGATTTAAAGTTTTAGTAATTTTCTTTTTTTTTTTTTTTTTTTTTTTTTTTTGAGACAGAGCCTCAAGCTGTCCCCCTGGGTAGAGTGCCGTGGCATTACAGCTCACAGCAGCCTCCAACTCCTGGGCTCAAGCGAGTCTCTTGCCTCTGCCTCCCAAGTAGCTGGGACCACAGGC
>CAUYTI010070724.1:0-63519 GCA_963575145.1 Galago senegalensis | reverse complement strand
ATAAACCAGGTGAATGATCAGGTTTGAGGTTGTCTTTCTGTTGCTCACCCTTATTTCTACATGGGAGCTCATGGGATCTGCCCAATTGAGCTGCCCAGAGCATTGAAATATTGTAGTCATGAGTGGTCATTGAGCTGTACTTAAGAAATGAGCTTAGTGAGGAGTTTTATCATGTCCTATCCTCAGGCCTCAGAGAACATAAGAAGTATTTGAGGACTGATTTAACTTATCCATGGTGGAAGACCATCACAACTATTCATGGATCTCTTTTCTCCTTGTCAGGTTTCATTAGTTATTGTGCATTGTACATGTGACTCAACATGACCCATTCCCATCTCTGAAGACAAAAAACCAGCCAGATGTTATGCAGGCTGAGGAAGCATAGCATTCCAGGCTTCTAGCATTCCAGCTGAGGAAATACGTTCACTTGTAGAGAACACTTGAAGTTTTTTTTTTTTTTTCTTCAGATGTCTGCTTGTCTTTATTTATTTATTTATTTATTTATTTATTAAATCATAGCTGTGTACATTAATACTGTCATGGGGTATAGTGTCTTTGTTTTTATATACAATTTGAAATATTTTCATCAAACTAGTTAACATAACCTTGAAGTTTGCTGTTAGCTATGATCCCAGCATACACTGCCAAAACTAACAAAATATGACTCTGTAATAAATAAACAAAGAATAACATTTGTATTAAAGTTCATAATCATTTTTTAAATAGAGACAGAGACCTACGTTTTTATCACACTCAGTAAAGTTTTGTGGCATCTACAGATTACAGCTACCTCCAAATTCTGGGTTTAGGTGAATTTCTTCTCTCAACTTCCCGAGTAGCTGGGACTCCCTGCACTTACCATGACACCTGGCTATTATTTTTATTTTTGACCATGGATCTACTGTTTAAAATTTTCTCATTGATTAGACCTCAATTGTAGAAATTACTGTCTCCTAGGTAAGTATTTTTCCTACAAACCCTAATAGTAAAGACTTCATATTTTACAGAACTCTGACCCTTTGTTATCATAGATTCTTGTAGTTACTGTCAACTGCCCACACAGTGAATTCTTGACTCAATTCAGGTTATTGTATGCACACCAAAATTTCTAGATTATACAAACCACATCTTCAGTTGCATTTTTCAATCTGGGTCAATATTCCCTTGCCCCCATCAGTCCAACACCCAGGACATCTCTGAATGACCCCTACCCATCAGATAACCTGAAGTCTCCTAAGGAACCAATTTAAAATAAACTTGTCCTGACTCGTTGTTCACTCCTTTTCCCCCAGACCACAATAAATGTCCTTTCTGTATTATGGAATTTCATCTGCCTACTGACCTTTCCTAATAATTTCACTCTTCAAAACTGTACCTAGCAAAATTTCTCTCTCTCTCTCTTTTTTTTTTCTTAAATCATAGCAGTGTAAATTAATACAATCATGGTGTGCAGTGTAGTGTATCTGTATACAATTTGAAATACTTTCATCCAACCGGTTAACATAGCCTTCATGTCTTTAACCTTCATATCTTTTTCTTAGTTATTGTGTTAAGACATTTATATTCTACAAATAGGTAGACTCACATGTACCCTTTTAGGATGAACCATAGATGTGATCTCACCAAATACCCTCTCTCCACCCACCATCCCCCTCTTCTGCCCTCCCTCTCCCCATTTTCCTGGGCTAATATTCAGTTATAGCTATAAATTAATTTCACAGTAGAGCTGAGTATATTGAATAATTTTTCTTTCATTCTTGAAAAACTTTGCTAGGAAGAACATTTTCCAGCTCCATCCATGTAAAAATAAATGATGTAAAGTCTTCATATTTCTTTATGAGTGCATTGAATTCGATGGTATACGTATACCATAGTTTATTCATTCATTTGTGGGCACTTGGGCTTCTTCCATGACTTAGCAATTATGAATTGGACTGCAATAAATATTCTGATACAAATATCTTTATTGTACTGTGATTTTTGTTCCTCTGGATATAAACCTAATAGAGGAATTATAATATCAAATAGCAGGTCTAATTTTAGTTCTCTAAGTGTTCTCCAGATGTCTTTCCAAGAGGAACATATGAGTTTGCAATCCCACCAGCAGTGTAGAAGTGTTTCCTTTTCTCCACAATCACACTAGCATCTGTGATTCTGGAATTTTGTGATATTGGCTAATCTTATTGGTGTTAGATGATATCTCAAAGTAGTTTTGATTTGCATTTCTCTGATGATTAAGGATGGTGAGCATTTTTTCATGTATCTGTCAGCTGTACACCGGTCTTCTTTGGAGAAATTTCTATTCAAGTCCCTTGCCCATCCTGAGATGGGATCACTTGTTTTCTTCTTGCTAATGCGTTTGCATTGTCTGTGGATTCTGGTTATTATACCTTTGTCAGAGACATAAGCAGCAAATATCTTCTCCCATTCTGAGGCCTGTTTACTTGGTTTGCTTACTGTGCATTTGGCTGTGCAGAAGGTTTTTAATTTGATGAGATACCAGTAGTGTATTTTTGCTATTGCTTCAATTTCCTGGGAAGTCCTCTTCATAAAATTTCCTCCCAGGCTGATTTCTTCGAGTGTTCTCCCTACATTTTCTTCTAGTATTTTTATACTTTCATGTCTTAAGTTTAAAACTTTAATCCAGTGAGAGTCAATCTTAGTTAGTGGTAAAAGGTGTGGATCCAGTTTCAGTCTTCTGCAGGTAGCCAGCCAGTACACCTAGAACCATTTGTTAAATAGGGAATCTTTCCCCCACTCAATGTTTTTAATTTGTTTGTCAAAGATCATATAACAGTAAGTAGCTGGGTTCATCTCTTGATCTTTATTCTGTTCCATATGTCTACTTCTCTCTTTTTGTGCATAATTTCCCTTCCTTCCTTCCTTTCTTTTTTTCATTCTTTCTCCCTTCTTTTCTTATTTCCTTACTTCATTCATTCTACCTTTCTTTCATTATTATTCATGAGACTATAAATATTATTATTCATTCAAATCTTACTGTATTCCCAAGGCTAGATTGTCCATGACCTCAGCTTTGCACATAGTGACTTCCAGTCTTTGGTTGGACCAAATTCATAAATTTTTGTGACTTCTGCCAGTTCTCCTTCCTTGTTTTGCCTAGTTGGATTTGCATTATATTTCATGAGCGAAAACTTTTGTAGGTAAAAAGAAGTAGTAAGCAGAATTCTGCTGTGTTTTTTGGCTATGACAGCAGTACATGACAATAATTAGAAAAGAGGAAATGAAGGAGTACACCCCACTGCCCACACTCAGACATGGTAGTTTAGCATCATGGGATCCCCATGGAACTAGACCCTAAGATTCAATCTTCTTACTCTGAGAACATTCCCAGTCTTGCTGAAAAGCACAAAGCTACAGTTCACCAAAAAAAAAAAAAAAAATGTGCCAGAAGGTCACACCGATCACAGCTGGGGCTGAACACCTGTTGAGGCACTGGATCGTGTACTTTGCTGCTCTCTCCTCATTAACTCAATAGTTGCTAGTTTTAGTTTAAGGAAATGGGGTAACAGAACAGAAAGCCCAGTGACTTTGTGGTTTATCCCCAAGCATAATGTTCTCATTCTCAATTTGTATTAATTGTATATATGCTCAGCAGTAATTAATGCTAAATTGAAATTTTTATGGCAGTTTCTGTAACTTTACTCTGTTTTATTACTGTTTGCTACTTTAAACTTTTATCAGATGATTTAGAGTGTTTAAAAGGATCAATAAAGATAGGTAGTTACTGAGTGCCTGACTGATTCTCAGTCTCCCTTTCATGCTATTCATATTGTCTCTAGTGCTTTCCTCTATGTCATTGATCAGTTAGCCCTGAGAACAGTAACACTCAGTCAAATTCTATGGCATCTACAGATCACAGCGACCTCCAACTCTTGGTCTTAGTTTATTTTCTTCTCAGATCCTCTCAAGTAGCTGGGAGTACAGGTGCAGGGCTCAATGCCAGATTTTTACATTTGACCAAGTGTCTAGTGTTGAAAATTATTCCCTAGTTTACACATCAACTGGAGAAATTATTCTCTCATAGGGAAATTTTTTAACTACAACACCTATTAGTCAAGACTTCACATTTTACAAAACTCTGACCCTTTGGTATCTTAGATTCTTGTAGTCACTCTTAACTTCCTACACAGTGAATTCTTGACTCAGTCAGGTTTTTTTATGCACAATAAAATATTAATTTTATACACTCTAACCCTTCTGTCACACTTTTCATTCTGGGCCAATATTTCCTTGCCAAAATCAATCCAATTCCAGAGGCCAGATATCTCTGTAAGATACCTATCCATCAGATCAAATAACATTCTCCTAAAGATACAATAGCAAAGGAACTTGTCCTGACTTTCCATTCCCTCCTTCACCCAGGAACCACAATAAATCTCTTCCTTTAAGTAGTCCTGTATTTCATCTGCCTACTAACCTTTCCTTATGAATTATATTTTCACTCTTAGGAATTGTACCCAGCAAAACTAACTTTCTTTTTTTCTTTCTTTGTTGTTTTCCTCCCTACCTCTCTCCCTCCCTCCTTTCCTTCCACCTTTTCTTTCCTTCCTCCTTCCTTCTTTCTTTCTTACATTCATTATTTTTCATGAGAACAACTCTCACTTTTTTTCTCAGGCTAGATTGTCCATGAAATCAGCCTTGCACACAGTTATATACAACTCTTTGGATGTCATCCAACTGATTCTCATGCCTCAGCTTCTGGAGTACCTGGAAATATAAGTAAAGGATACCACAATTGAATACCCTTTGTATTTGAGTAGAAATCCAGTGGGAGATCAGAGATGAGGTTCTGTTTATGTTGCTCAGCCTTGTCTCTAACACAGGAACTAAGAGTTTCTGCCAAATTTTGCTGCCCAGTGCATCTAAATATTGTACTCATGTGTGAGCTAAGTCATTAACCTCTACTAAGGAAATGAGCTTACCAGGGACTTTGCAAATTCTTGAATTCTTGGGCCTCTGTGACACATATTAATTATGACAGGACTATTTTACATGTCTGTGGTGAGAGATCACCAGAACTATGCATGGATCTTTTTTCCATATAGGTTTCATTTGTAATTGTGTATAATTAGTGTGATCCAACATTCCTCTTCAATGTGCATTGTGGCCAAGAAGTCAAAAATTTAGACACACCTAGCACAGAATTTAGGATTAATGGAAATTTAAAGATAAACTGATATTTCCCATGATCATCATAAATAACTGCAGGTATTGAGTACACTACTGGACACACTGCCTCTCCAGATTTAGAAAGGAACCTTCACTGAGATACCTACAATCCTTAGCAAGCCTATTCTAGAGAAGGAAGTCAAACATCATGAAAAGTAGAACTGAGAATTTTGTGATGTTCCATTTAGGTCTATCAAATCATTGTCCAATCATTGGGTGAAATTTCTTACTCTACAACATCCCTGGCCAGAACGAGGTAGAAACCACATGCTTCCATTTGATGACAAATCTGTGACTTGAAAAGAAACGTATGGGTTTTTGAATCCATTGGCGATGGCTATAGAACAAAATTTAGGAAGGAGAAATCAAGGGTTGAGAAAAGAAAAATAAAATTTTGTAATAGATTGATCCCAACAACAAAGCTGAACAACAACTACACATGCTTAGCAGGAATAATATTAAGCTTAAAGATGGTAACCTAGGACAATAGCCATTGTGATTTCATCCATAGTGACCGTGTATTGACTTCATCCTGGAATGTCATGAGATCCAGGCTTCTGGTCAAAGATACTCACAAGTCTTTACTGCTCACTTCATCTGGTGGCCTACAAGGGTTTGATCCAGGAGATTTCTTAGCCCTCCATCCAAAGACAGAGAAGTGATCTCCCATTCATGCTTTATTGATTACATTAACAGCTGAGATTGTAGTTACTAGGCTGACGCAACATCTGGGATTTTGTTCAGCAGTGAGACTCAAGCTGCATTCCAGATAGTAAAAATACATAGAAAAACTCACGTAGCAGGTACTTTTTTTTTCTTCTTGTTGTTTTTGTATGTCATTGTTTTTTTTTTTTGTTTGTTAGTTTGTTTTAGACAGAGTTTCACATTGTCAGTTTCAGGAGATTTCTGTGGCATCACAGCTCTCCAAAACCTCCATCTTCTTGGCTCAGGCAATTCCTTAGCCTCAGCTTCCACAGTAGCTTGAACTCCAGGTTCCTGCCTCAATACACAGCTATTTTTTGTTGAGATTGACTGGGACTATTTTCAAATGCACCACCCTAATGGTGAACCACCACTTCAGACATCGAAGATGGGATATTTTGGAAACCATGTTTTATGGCCAAGGGTGGTTCATCATGTCTCTCAAATTGTCAATTTCAAAGACCCAATCAGTTTTGCTTTCTGAGATTTTGAATTGGAGGTCAGCCTCAGCACTAGTGATATATCCATCTATGAAGAGTAAAAAATGGCTTGATGTTAAGCAGGCTCCAGGGCTGCCACCTGAGGGAATAGGTTTTCATGATGAGTACTGTTGAAATTTGCTGTGAGCTATGATACCAGAATACTATACCAAAGGCAACAAAACAAGACTATCTTAATAAATAAATGGAGAAAACCATTTTTTATTGAAGTTACTCCTCATTTTTACTTTTTTATTTTTAATAGAGATGGAGAATTACTTTATTTATCACACTCAAGAAAGTTTTTTGGCATCTACAGATCACAGCAACTCTCAACTCTTGAAATTAGACAATTTTCTTCTCTCAGTATTCCAAGTAGCTGGAACTACAGGTGGATGCCACAAAGCCTGGCTATTATTTTTACTTTTGATCACAGATCTAGTGTTCAAAATTTTCTCCTGGATTAGATGTCAACAGGGGAAATTATTTCTCATAGGGATATTTTCTTCCTACGCCTGTTAGTGAAGACTTCAGATTTTACACAACTATGACCCTTGGGTAATTGAGATTCCTGTAGTGACTCTAAACTTCCCACAATGTGAATTCTTGACTCAGTGAGGTATTTTAAGCAGACTAAAATATCCAGATTATACACTCTACCCATTCTGTTGCACTTTTCAATCTGTGCCAATATTATCTCAGCCCAATTATTCCACATCCAAGGACCAGATATCACTGGACAACCCCTATGCATCAGATAAACTGGCAGTCTCCTAAAAAAAACAACCACAAATAAACTTGTTCTGACTCATTGTTAACTCCTCCTCCTGGAGACAACAATAAATCTCCTTTTTAGGTAGGTAGTCTTGTATTCCATCTGTCTACTGATCTTTCCTTATAACTTAGCTCTTGGAAAGTGTGCCTGGCAAAATTAATTTCTTTCTTTCTTTCTTTCTTTCTTTCTTTCTTTCTTTCTTTCTTTCTTTCTTTCTTTCTTTCTTTCTTTCTTTTTTCTTTCTTTCTTTCTTTCTTTTTTCTTTCTTTCTTTCTTTCTTTCTTTCTTTCTTTCTTTCTTTCTGGGTGTCTGTCATCTTTATTTTATTATTTTTCAAGATATCAACTCTGACTCTGTGCCCACAACTAGATTGTCCATTACCTCAGCCTTGGACACAATGACATTCATCTCTTCAGTTAAAGTGATCCCTCTGCCTCAGCCTTTGGAGCAGCTGCTACTATAGGTAAAGGATGAAACCCTTGACTACCCTTTCTATTTGAATAGAAACCCAGTGGGAGATCAGGATTGAGGTTGTCTTTCTCTTGGTCAGGCTTGTCTCTAACACTGGAGCTCAGTGGATCTGCCCAATTTGGCAGCCCAGAGCTTTCAAATATTTTAGTCATGCATAGGATAAGTCACTGAGCTCTACTTTAGAAATTAGTTTATTGGAGTCTTTAAGGATTGTCCAATTATCATGCTTTGGTGACACATAGGGAGTATGTCAGGACTGATTTACATATCCATGGTGGGAGATCACCACAACTATGCATGGATCTCTTCTATTCTTCTATTCTTACAAGGTTTTATTAGTTATTGTGCATTATACATGTGATCCAATGTAACTCTTCCACATGCATTGTGCCTACAAAGCCAAAACCTTAGTCACACCTAGCACGGAATTCAGGATTGATGGAAATTTAAAGATAGGCTGATATTTCCAGTAACCATCATAAATAACTGAAGGTATGCAGTTCTCTACTGGAAAAGATGCCTCACAAGATTCATTGAGGAAAACTTCAGTTAGACTCCTACCATCCAAAACAAGCCTATTATAGAGAAAGATGTAAAACATTATGGAAAGTAGAACTGGGAATTTTGTGACAAACCATTTAGTTATGTCAAGGCATTGTGCAGTCATTGGGCTCAATTTCTTATTCAATAACATCCCAGGGTAACACTAAGTATAAAGCATACTCTTTCATTTGATTGCAAATTCATGAACTGAAAAGGAAAAAATGGGTTATTGAATCACTTGGTCTTGGTTACAATACAAAATTTAAGAAGCAGGAATTGAGTGGGGAAAAAAGAATCACACTCTTTATAAACGTTTTAACCAAACATCAATCCCAGACAGAAACTATGCATGCTTATCAGGAATAAGATTAAGGTTAAATATAGTAACCCAGGACAACACCCATGATGTCATCTATGGAGCTGATGTAGTGACTTCATCCTGGAATCTTGTGGGATCCAGGCTTTTTGTAAAAGAAGGAGTGACTTCTTTGCAGTGACTTAAAATTAAACTTAAATATGGTTATCCAGGGCAACACCATGATGTCCTCAATGGGGACCATGTATTGACTTCATCCTGGAATGTCATGGGATCCTGGCTTCTGGTTAAAAATACTCAATGGACTTTTCTGCTCACTTGCGCTAGTGTCCTACAAGTGTTTGATTCAGGGCATTTCTTAGTCCTCCATTACAAATAATTGAGCCCCCATTTGTGCCTTATTGATTATATTAATGGCTGAGATTCCAGTCACTAGGCTGACAAAACAGTCTAGTTTATGTACATCACTGTGACTCAAACTGCATTCCATATGGTAAAACAGCATTTAGACTACTAAGTAAGATGTTCTTTGTTCTTTTTTTTTTTTTTTGAGACAGAGATTCACTTTATACCTCTCTGTACATTGTTTTACCATAAGAGATAAGAAAAACCTCCATCCCTTGGAATCAGGGTATTCTATTGCTTCAACTTCCCCAGTAGCTTGAAGTATAGGCACTTGCCTCAATGCCCAGCAATTTTTTGTTGCAGATAGTCTGGGACTATTTTCCAATTCACCACCCTCATGATGAAGCACCACTTCAGATATTGAAGATGGGATATATTTCAAACTAAGTTTTGTGGTCAGGGGTGGTACTTCATGTCTCTCACCTAGGAAATTTGGGATGTCCTGTCATTTGGATTGTCTGAACTTCTGAATTGCCAATCAGCCTCAGCACTAGTGATATACCTATCCATGGAGGATAAAAATTGACCAGATGTTATGGAGGCTCCTGACCTGCCAGCAGAGTGAATAGGTTCACTTGATCAGACACTTGAAGTTGGCCTTGAGCTATGATACCAGGATACTCTACCAAAGGCAACAAAACAAGACTCTGTATCAGTAAATAAATGTAGAAAACTATTTGTATTGGATTTACTACCCATTTTTATTTTTATATTTATAGGGACAGACACTTACTTTATTTATCACATTCAGTAATGTTCTGTGGTGTCTAGAGATCGCAGCAACCTCCAGATTCTGGGCTAATATGATTTTCTTCTCTCAGCCTCCAGAGTAGTTGGGACTACACGTGAATCTCACAATGTCTGACTATTATTACTTTTGACAACAGATCCTGTGTTGAAACTTTTCCCCTAGATTAGATGTCAACTGGAGAAATTAAACTTTCATAGGGATTTTTTTTCCTACAACCCCTATCAGTCAAGACATCACTTTTTACACAAATCTTACCCTCTTGTATCTGAAATTCTTTAAACTGCCCACAGTGAATTCTTGACTCAAGTAAGATTTTTATATGCACACTAAAATTTCCAGATTATACATTCTGCCCTTTCTGTTTCACCTTTAAATCTGGGACAATATTCCCTCAACTGAACCAATCCAAGACCAAGGAAGAGAAATCTCTGGAGGACTTCTACCCATCAGATCAACTGGCCACCTCCTACTGAACCAAACAAAAATAAAAATTTCTTGACTCATTATTCCCTCATCCCTTCAGAAACCACAATAAATCTCTCCATTATGTAGTACTGTATTCCATCTGCCTACTGACTTTCCAGGTAATTTTGTTCTTGGAAATTGTACCTGGCAAAATTTCTTCCTTTCTTCGCTTCTTCTATTATTCCTTTCTTTCTCTCTTTCTCTCTCTCTCTTCTTTCTTCCTTTCTTTTTTTATGTTTCTCATGGCTGACTCTCACTCTGTTCCCCAAGCTAGATTCTCCATGAACTCAGCCTTGCACACAATAACATCCATCTTTTCTGTTGAACTGATCCTCCTACTTCAACCTCTTCAGTAGCTTTTACTATAAGAAAGGGATACAGCACTTGACTATCTTTTGTATTTGAGTAGAAACCCAGTGGTAGATATGGGCCGAGTTTGTCTTTCTGTTTCTCAGCCTTGTCCTTAACACACAAGCTCAGTGGATCTGCTTTATTTCATTGCCTAAAGCATCAAAAAATTGTAGTCATGCGTGGGATAGGTCACTGATCTCTACTTGAGAAAACAGCTGATAGGGGACTTTGGAGATTCTTTAATCCTCATGCCTCTGTGACACACTGGGAGTATATTATTACTGTTTGCCATATCCATGGTGGGAGATCACCACAACTAAGCATGGATCCCTTTTATCCTAACCAGGTTTCAGTTATTGTGCATTATCTGTGTGAGCCAACATAACTCTTCAACAAGCATTGTGGCTATGAAGCCAATAGTTTAGACATCCTAACAGGGTATTCAGGATCGATGGAATTTTGAAGATAGGCTAATATTTCCAATGACCATCATAAATAACTGCAGGTATGGAATAGTCTACTGAACATAGTTTCTCACTATATTTCAAAATAGAACTTTCAGTGAGATACCTACTATCTGATACAAGCCTGTTCTACAGAAAGAAGTAAAACATCATGAAAAGTAGAACTGAGAATAGTGTTGATACCGAAAAAGTGGCACCCCAGCCAGCTCAGCTAAGCAGGGCCTGGGGGACCTACCACTTCTGTCTTGGTGGCAGCAGCCAGCAAAAAAAATACCTGGCAGGTTGGGGCAAGCAGGGAAACTTTCTTCCCTCAGAGGCTCCAGTAGAGGGGCGCTGGAGGACCTGTCAATCAAGGGAAAACTGGTTCACATCCCTGATTGGTCCATTTTCAATCCTGCTCCTGATTGGAGCACAGTTAAGCTATTACACCTATATTACCAGAGTTAATCGCAGCTAAGGTATTGCACCTATATAAGGCACTGAGCAGAGAGCCTGGGGGCAGATCCTTGCAGACCTTCGAGGAAGATAGAGCAGAAGAACAAGACTTCAGCAGACCATTGCAGACCGTCCAAAAGAAGAAGCAAAAGCTATGGCACTTCTAGTGCTGATCCTGCTCTACAAAAAGGCTTGGCTCTTTGTAGGAGTTGTAACACTTGAGCTGTAGCTGTAACAACTCTGCTGCGGATCCTGAGTTACAAAGAGGCTTGGCCCTTTGCTGATCTCTGCCCTGCAAAGAGGCTTGGTCCTTTGTAAGAGCTGTAGCACATCTATCCTGCTCTACAAAGAGGCTTGGCTCATTGTAAGAGTTCTTTTCATAAGAGTTGTAACACTTGTATCCTGCCCTGCAAGTAGGATTGTTTCTTTGAGTTGTAAATAAAACCTCACTGTTCATTCTATGGTCTATTGATTCATTCATCAAATTGTTGAGACCAAGTGCCTGGAAATCCAGTGTTAAAAATCCAGTATCATTGTGACATATCATTTGGGTCTGTCTAATCCTTGTACAATCACTGGGCTAGATTTCTTATTCTATAACATACCAGTGCAGCACTATGTATAAAGCACACTCTTCCAATTGATTACAAATTTGTGACTTGAAAAGGAAAGGATGGGTTGTTGAATCCCTTCCCCATGCTTACAAAAGAAAATTTAGGTACCAGGTATTGAGTGAGGAGAAAATAACCATACACTTTGGAACAGTTTGAACCCCAAAACAAACCAGGACAGACATTATGCATGCTTACCATAAATAAAATTAAACTTAGAGATGGTAACCCAGGGAAACACCCTTGTGATGTCATCCATGGTGACCATGTAGTGACTTCATCCTGGAGTGTTGTGGGATCCAGACTTCTCAGATATACTGGACTATTCTTCTCACTGCAGCTGGTGTCCTACAGGTGTTTGATCCAGGACATTTCTTAGCCCTCCATCCTCAGACAGAGAAATGAGCACCTGTTTCTGCCTAATTGATTACAGGAACGGCTGAGATTCCAGTCACTAGGCTGATACAGCAGTTGAGATGTTGCAGATCAGTGAGACTCCATCTGCACTCCAGATGGTAAAACTGCACAGAAACACTTAAATATGATTCTCTGTGTTCTTTCTTTTTTATTTGAGAAAGAGTTTTGGTTTGTCATTCTTGGTAGAGTGCAGTGCCATTACAGCTCTCAGAAATATTTATCAAACTGTGGTCAGGCAATTATTTTACCTGAGCCTTTCCAGTAGCTTGAACTTGAGGCAACCATCTCAAGGCTCAGTAATTTTTGTTGTTGTTGTTGCAGATTGCCTGGGAACAATTTCAAACTCACCACCTTCATGGTAAGCCACCACATCAAACATGGAAGATGGGAGATATAGCAAAATAAGTTTTGTGGTCAGGGGGTGGTATTTATGCCTCTCATTTTGGCAATTTGGGACACTCAGTGAGTTGAATTGTCTGAGCTTCTGAATTATAGATTACCCCCAGCACTAGTGAGATACCCATCTCTGAAAAATAATAAATGGTCACATGTTTTGAATCCTACTGTTATGCCAGCTGAGAAAACAGGTTCTCTTGATGAGAACACTTGAAGTTTTATGTGTACTTTTGACACCAAGGTACTCTACCAAATGCAAACAAACAAACAAACAGAAAACAAGACTATGTTTCAATAAATAAATGGAGAAAAACATTTGTATCGTTACTCATCATTTTTACTTTTTTTTAATAGAGACAGAGACATATTTTCTTTACAAAAATCAGTAAAGAGACAGAGACTTTCTTTCTTTATCAAATTAGTAAAGTTCTGTGGTGTCTATAGATTACAGCAACCTACAACCCCTGGATTTGGGTGCCTTTTTTTTTTTTTATCTTACCCTACCAAGTACCTGAGACTCCAGATGCCTGATACAACCCCTGGATTTTATTTTTACTTTTAACCACGAATGTAGAGTTGAAAAATTTCCCATAGATTAGATGTCAACTGAAGAAATTATTCTCTCATAGGGAAATTTGGTCCCTGAAACCTCTATTAGTCAAGACTTCAGATTTTACACACTGACCCTTTGATATCTTGGATTCTTGTAGTACCTCTACACAGCCTACACAGTGAGTTCTTGACTTAAGTCGGGTTTATTTATGCACACTAAAATATCCAGATTCTACACTCCAAACTTATGATACATTTTTCAATCTGGGCCAATACTCCCTTGCCCCAGTCATTCCAAGGCTTGACATCTATGGATGAACCCTACATATCAGATCAACTAGCAGTATCCTAAGAAATTAATCACAAATGAACTTGCCTAATTCCTTGTTACCTCTCTTCCCACTTGGGGAGCACAGTAAATCTCCTCCTTTATGTAGTGACATATTCCATTTTCCTGCTGACCTTTCCCCATAATGTAGCTCTTGGAAACTGTAAATAGCAATTTTCATTCCTCTTTCATTATTTTTCAGGAGACAAACTCTCGTTCTGTTCCCCAGGCTTTGTCCATGACCTCAGTCTTGCTCACAATAACATCAAACTCCCTGGTTGAAGTGATAGTCTAAGGGATCCTCCTACCTCAGCTACAACTATAGGTAAAGGATGCAACACTTGATTACCCTTACTATGTGAGGAGAAACACTTTGGGACATCAGGGCTGAGGATATCTTTCTGTTGCTCAGCCATATCTGTAACATGAGAGCTCAGGGGCTCTCAACAATTTGTCCACCCAGAGCATCAAAATATTGTAGTTTTGCATGGGATATTTTATTGAGCTGTAGTTAAGAAATGAGCTTATTGGGTACTTTGAGTATTGTCCAGTCCTCAGTTCTCAGTGACACATATTGTGTATGTCAGGACTGTTTTACATATCTGTGGTATGGTATCACCATACATATGCAAGGATATCTTTTATCTTTAGCAGGTTTCATTAATTATTGTGTATTATACGTGTGATTTATCATAAGTCCTCAATGTGCATTGTAGCCAAGAAGCCAAAAACTTAGACTCTCCTAGCAAAGAATTCTGGATTGATGCTAATTTAAAGATAGGCTGATATTTCGCATGATCACTATAAATCACTGCAGGTCTGGAGTACACTACTGGACACAGTGCCTCAGCATATTTTGAGAGGTAACCTTCAGGAAGATACCAAACATCTGAAACAAGCCTATTCTAGAGAAAAGTAGAACTTGGAATGGAGTGACATACAATTTAGGTCTATCAAATCATTGTTCAATCTTTGGGCTCACTTTCTTGTTCTGTAACATCCCCGGGCAGAACTATGTATGAACCACATTCTTCCATTCGATTACAAATCCATGACTTGAAAAAGAGAGGACGTGTTCAATATTCTGGAACCAGGACTTGAGTGTGGTTTAAAGAACCACACTTTTTGTAGCAGTTTGAACCCAGCAACAAACCTGGACAGCAACTATGAATGCTTAGGAGGAATACAATTAACCTTAAAAATAGTAACCCAGGGCAACAACAATTGTGATATTTTTCATGATGAGAATGTAGTGATTTTATCCTGGAATGTCATGGGATCCAAGCTACTGGTAAAAGATACTCACTGGATTTTCTGCTCACTTCAACTGGTATCCTTGAAGTGTTTGGACCAGGACATTCTGTAGGTTTGCATCCACAGACAGATAAGTGATCACCCATTTGTTACTGGTTTATTAATTCAATGGTAGAGATTCCAATCACTAGACTGACACAACTGTTGAGATTTTGTAAAACAGTGAAACTCAAGATGCATTCCAAATGGTAAAACTTCATAGAGACACTAAAGTATGACACTCTCTGTTCTATCCTTTTTCTCTGAGACAGTTTCATTTTGTAACATTCAGTAGAATGCTTTGACATCACATCTCAAAGAATCCTCCATGTACTGGGCTCAGGTGATTCTTTGGCCTCAGCCTTTTCAGTAGCTTTAACTACAGGAACCTGCCTCGATGCTATTATTTTTTGTTGCAGAATGTCTGGAACTGTTTTTGAACTCACCACCCTAATGGTGAGGCACAATTTTAAACATCAAATATAGGACATTTTTCAAACCAGGTTTTGTGGCCAGAGGTGGTTCTTCAAGTCTCTTATCTGGGCAATTTGGGAGGCCTAGTCAGTGGATTCTCTGAGCTTCTGAATTGGAGACAAGTCTCAGTACTAATGAGAAACTTTATCTCTTAAAAAAAAAAAAGCCAGATGTTATGTAGACTCCAGGAATGCCAGCAAGCTGAGGGAATAGTTTCCCTTGATGAGAACACTTGAATTTTAGTGTGAGCTATCATACCAGGTTACTCTACCAAAGGAAAAAACAAAACAAAACAAACAATCTAATAAACAAACAAACAACAACAAAAAAAACTCTGTGTCAATAAATAAAGGGAGAAAACCATTTGTATTGGAGTTAGTCCTCATTATTGAATTTTTTTTGATCTAGAGACAGAGACTTACTTTATTTATCACATCCAGTAAAGTTTTGTGGCTTCAATAGATCCTGAACTTAGGTGATTTTCTTCTCTCAGCCTCCTGAATAGCTGGGACTACAGGTGAATGCCACAATGACTGTCTATTATTTTTACTATTGACCACGGATCTAATTTTGAAAATTTTACCCTACATTAGATGTCAACTGGAGAAATTTTATCTCATAAGAAACTTGTTTTCCTACAACCAATATTAGACAATACTTCAGATTTTACACAGCTCTGACCATTTGGTATCTTAAATTCAACTGCCCACATAGTAAAATCTTTACTCAAATCAGGTATTGTAGTGCACATTATAATATCCATATTATACACCCAACCCTTTCTGGTGCGCTTTTAAATCTGGGCCAATATTCTTTGCCCCAGTTGGTCCAAGACCAGGGACCAACAATCTCAGGATAAACCTTACCCATTATTTCACCTGGCAGTCTCCTAAAGAACCAACCACAAACAAACTTGTCCTGACTCATTGTTCCCTCCTCTCCCTCGGGACCACAATAAATCTCCCTCTTTTATCTAGTCCTGTATTCCACCTGCCTACTGACCTTTACTCATAATTTCACTCTTGGAAAATGTACCTAGCAAAATTTCTTCCTTCTTCCTTTATTTCTTTCCTTCCCTTCCTTCCTTTCTTCCTTCCTTTCTTCCTTCCTTCCTTCTTTCTTTCTTTCTTTTTTGTTTTTTTCTTTCTTTCCTATTTTTCATAAGGCAGAATCTAACTCTTTTCCCTAGGCTAAATTGTCCATGATTTCAGCATTGCACACAATGAAATCCAATTCTTTGGTTGAATTGATACTCCTGCCTTAGTCTCTGGAGTACCTGAAACTATACGTAAAGGATACAACCTTAACTACCCTTTTTATTTGAGTAGTAACTCAGTGGGAGATCAGTGTTGAGGTTCTTTTTCCATCTCTTAGCCTTTTTTCCAACATGATAGGTCAGGGGATTTTCCCCACTTGTCTTCCCAGAGCATCAAAATCTTTTAGTCATGCATGGGTAATTCATTAAGCTATAAATAAGCAATAATCTTATCAGGGACATTGAGGATTGTCCAGTCCTCACTTATAGGTCAGGATTGTTTTACCTAGCTGAGGTTGGAGATCACAACAACTATACACATATATCTTTTATTTTTAGCAGGTTTGATTAGATATTGTGTATTATATGTGTAATCCAAATAGCTCTTCAATGTGCATTGTTGCCAAGAAACCAAAACTTTAGAAATTCTGAGCACGGAATTCAGAATTGATGGAAATTTAAACATAGGCTCATATTTACCATTATCATCACAAATTACTTAACATATGAAGAAAACTACTGCACAGAGTTGTAGGGGTACAGCACCCCAGACATGGAAGTTAGTTTCATTTGCTCCCCATGGAAAATGGCTCTGAGATGGAATTCTTTTTATCTGAGGACTTGCCTGGGCATGAAGAAATGCAGAAATGTTCTCAATAAAGAATAATTTTGGAGATCCAGGCCTTGGTCTCAGCTAGAAGCTGGAACACCTGTCAAGATATTGGGCTAATGTGCTCTGGTCCTCTCCACTCATTAACATTATAATCACTTGTTAGTTTAAGGAAATGGACTAACAGAGCAGACAACAAAGTTCCCTTGTTTTTTTTTTTTGTTTGTTTGTTTGTTTGTTCGTTTTTTGAGACAGAACCTCAAGCTGTCACCCTGGGTAGAATGCTGTGGCATCAGAGCTCACAGCAACCTCCAACTCCCATTCTCAAGTTAGTCTCCTGCCTCAGACTCCCAAGTAGCTGGGACTACAGGTGCCCGGTACAACACCTGGTTATTTTTTGGTTGCAGCCATCATTGTTGTTTGGTGGGCCCAGGATGTATTTGAACCCGTCACCTTAGGTGTATGTGGCTGGCACCTTAGCCACTTGAGCCACAGGCATGGAGCCAAAACTCCCTTGTTTTAACCCCAAACAAAATCAACTGTAAATGTGTTCATCAGTAATCATACTGAATTGGAATCTTAATGACAGTTTTCTTGTCTTTCTTTATTTCTTTTTAATTGTATTCAATTCTTAGTTAATGTTTCAGAATATAAGATAATCAGTAAAGATGAGTGCGGTTGCTGTACAGGATAGAGCATCAGCCCCCTGCATGGCAATCATTCCATCTGTGATTTCCTTTCTCTGAGTCAACTGAACAGAGGGCTTCAGGGAACAATAACACAATGTACCACACCAGATTTCGAGACAGAAATTTCACTAAGTGCTATCGTCTGAAACAAGCCTACTCTAGAGAAATAAGTGAAACATCATGAAAAGTAGAACTGGGAATCATGTGAGTTACCATTTAGGTCTGTAAATAATTGTCCAATCACTGGGCTCGAATTCTTGTTCTATAACATCCTACAGCAGCAGTAGATAAAACCACAGTCTTCCGTTTGATAACAATTCCATGTCTTGAAAAGGAAAGTATGGATTGTTGAATTCCTTGGCCTTCTTTACAAAACAAAATTTAAGAAGCATAACTTGAGTATTGAGAATACTCCACACTTTGTAACAATTTGAACCCAACAACAGACCCAGACAGCAACTTCACATGCTAATCAGGAAAAAGAGTAAGCTTAAAAATGGTAATCCATGGCAAAAACCATTGTGATGTCATTCGTGGTGACCATGTAGAGTCTTCTTCCTGAAATGTCGTGGGATCCAGGCTTCTGGTGAAAGATACTCACTAAACTTTTCTGGTCACTTAAGCTTATGTCCTACAGGTGTATGATCCAGGACATTTCTTAGATCTCCATCCACACACAGAGAAGTGATTTCCCATTTGTGCCTTCTGGATTACATTAATGCCTGATATTCCAATCACTAGGCTTATACAACATTTGAGGGTTGGTATAGCAGTGAGACTCAAGCTTCATTCAAGATGGTAAAAATGCACAGAGACACGTAAGTAGGATACTCTTTTTTCATTTTTTTTTAATTGAGACAGAGTTCCAGTTTGTTACTCTGAGTAGAGTGCTGTGCCATCACAGCTATCAGAAACTCTGTCACCTTCGGTCAGGACATTCTTTTGTCTCAGCTCCCCCAGTAGTGTGATCTAGATGTGCCTGCTGAATGACCAGCTACTTTTGTTGCAGATTGGCTGAGAAAACTTTCAAACTCACCAAGTAGTGGTGATCCAACACTTCAGACATCAAAGATGGGATAAATCTCAAACTAAGTTTTGTAGCCAGGGGTTGATATTCATGCCTCTCACCTTGGCAATTTGGGAGGACCAGTAAGTTGAATTCTCTGAGCTTCTGAATTGTAGACCAGCCTCAGCATGAGTAAGATACTTATCTCTGAATAATAATAATAATAATAATAATAATAATAATAATCCATACATTTTGCATGCTTTTGGTATGCTAGCTGAGGGAATAGGTTCACTTGATGAGAACACTTGAAGTTTGCTGAGAACTCTGATACTTTACCAAGTGCAAAAAAACAAGATTCTGTCTCTATAAATAAATAGAGAAAAACTTTTGCATTTGAGTTACTCATCATTTTTACTTTTTTAAAATACATACAGAGACTACCTTTATTTATCACAATCAGCAAAATTATATGTTGTCTGTAGATCACATCAACCTCCAACTCCTGGGCTTAGATGATGTTCTTCTCTCAGCCTTCTGAGTATCTTGGACTATAGGTCCATGCCACAATTCCTGGCTATTATTTTACTTTTGACCATTGATCTTGTGTTGAAAATTTTCCTCTAGATTAGTTGAAAACTGGAGAAATTATTCTCTCATAGGGAATTTTTTTCCTACAACCGCTATTAGTCAAGACATCAGATTTTACACAACTCTGACCCTTTAGTATCTTAGATTCTTGCAGTCACTCTAAGTGAATTCTTGACTCAAGTCAGATTTTTTTAATGCACACTAAAATATCCAGATACTACACTCCATTCCACTTCTATTGCAGTTTTCAATCTGAGCAAATATTCCCTTGCCCCAATCAGTCCAAGACCAGGGACCATTCATCTTTGGATGAACACTACCTATACGATAAACTGGCAGTCTCCTAAGAAACCAAATTCACATGAACTTGTCCTAGCTCATTGTTCCATCCTGCCCCTGGGGACCACAATAAACCTCCTCCTTTTTGTACTAATGTATTCCATTTGTCTTCTGACCTTTCTTCATAATTTCTCTCTTCGAAACCATACTTAGCCAAATTTCATTCCCTCTATCTTCCTTTCATTATTTTTAATAAGACCAACTCTCACTCTCTTTCCCAGACTAGATTGTCCATGACCTCATCCTTGCACACAATGACCTCCCACTGTTTGGTTGAAGTGGTCCCTCAGCCTCAGCCTCTGGATTAGCCGGAACAGTACATAATGGATACAACAGTTGAAAACTCTTTATATTTGAGTAGAAATCTGGAGGTCTATCAGGTCTAAGGTTGACTTTCTGTTGCTTAGCCTTGTGACTGACATATTAGCTCAGGGTATCCATCCAATTTGGTGCCCAGAGCATTGAAATATTGTAGTCATACATGGTTTGAGTCCTTGAGGTCTATTTCATAAATGAGATTATGAGATACTTTTAGGATTGTCCAATACTCAGGCCTCAGTGACACATAGGGAGTATGTCAAGATGATTTTACATATCTGTGGTGGGAGATCACCAGAACTATGCCTGGATCTCTTTTATCATTATCAGGGTTCATTGTTATTTTTTATTATATGTGTGATCCAGCAAAACTCATCAATGTACATTGTGGCCAAGAGGCCAAATGTTAAGACACACCTAGCATGAAATTCAGGACTAATGGAAATTTAAAGATAGGCTGATATTTCCCATGATCATCATAAATCATTGAATTAATAGAGTATACTACTGGACAGAGTGTATCACCATATTTTGAGAGGGAACCTTCAGTGAGACATCTATGATCTGAAAGAAGCCTGTTCTACAGAAAGAAGAAAAACAGGGGTTGGAGCAAAGATGGTGGACTAGAGCCAGCTTTCCATGAGGGTCCCATCCAGAATGTGAGTTAAAACACAGAAGTTAGCAAGTTAATCAATAGTTTGGAGCTGAGCCAAAAGATAAAGTTGAAGAATAGTCAACCTTGCTGAGGTGAGTTTTGACCCCAAGGGTACAAAAAAAAAATGTTAAAAATCCTTTTCCAAGCAGATGAGAGTTTCTTTCCCATTGAGAGAAGCTCACTGTATATTCCATGCAAAAAATAAGCAAAGTTAAAACATCCTTTCATTCTATCCCATGGGAGAGACCCTTTAAAAACTGGACCTCCTACCCCAACTAAGGTGCCATGGTACTCTCATGCCAGGCATAAAATTGTATAAAGCTGTACATATTCTCTACCTGCAGTTCTGAACTCTCAGGACTCCCTTCCACTCTCACCCTGATTTCTTGAAGCCTATCCCTCATGAAATCCAGACTCTTAGGAATTTTCTCAAAAGATGTGGAGAGGGAGAGAACTGTTGCTATTCTGTTCTGATTCTGCAACATGCAAGTAAGGAATTGGCAGTCAACTGAGAAGGAACCACACAGGAGAAGCGGTGTCTTGAGGCACAGAGCAGCAGCTCCAGCTGTGGCAACAAGAGGGTTCACATCCCTGGAGTTATTCTGGACAGTGGTAATCTGTCTCTCTGGGCAATCAGAGGAATCCAGGGATGTTCTCAGGTGGAAGCCACTGGTGGAACTTATCTTGGATGGAAGTCCATGTCCCATGTGTAAAGCTTAGTGCCCTGGGCATAGAGCAGGGACTGGAATATGTGTGTGCAGAGCTGGAAGACTTTCAGGGTGGAACTGAGCCACAGGACTACTTCACTGACCATAAGACACACCCAGCCCTCAGGGGAACATATTTTTAGACCAAGGCTGGCAGGCAGAGGCTGGAACTGACAGCTAAGTATGAACAACTGCAGCTTAGACTGGGTCTGATCCTCAAGGAGAATATAGCCAAGACAGAAACAAATTCTGAGAAGTTTTTCTGTCCTATTCTGCCAGAACCATCAATCAGGGGCTTGAGTAGAACTGTGTGAACTGCCCAAGCTTCTATTAAGCATCCGAGATTGTCAGGACTCACCTTCCCCTACGGGATATTGGCAGAGAATGGTGGCCTGGATTAGGAGAAATATATCATCATGCAAATTAGGCAGACATAAATCCCATCCAGCGAATTAGGCAGGCATCTGCTCATTGGAGAGAACTGGGTTGCCAGTGACTGGGTATGACAGAGGTGGAAGGTGGGGAAAGAGGCATCAAACTTCCCAGACTAATTTATTTGCTGGGTGGTCCTTCTAACCCCATGGAGTACCTTAGCAAGTCATACTTCAGCTGCCAGCACACCCCTCCTATCTAGTTGCAGAAGACCTTTTGAACTCTCCCAACTAAGACCAGTGCTGAGATGGACAATTGATTTGGACCTCAGGAAAGGGGCCAATCAACAAAGGACTATTAAAGTGGTAACATGAGTTTGTGGTTCTGGGAAGTTTAGACTTTCCTTTTCCAATTGTTGCCTGTGGGCGGCTAGGTGACATCATTGCTGGTATTTATACATAGCTGAGATGACAACCAACAGTAACTGATTCACTAGGTAGTACCAAGACCAGTTGAAATAAATACAGAGCCATTTAACCCTACCACAACAGCTAGGCCCCCAGTTTCTCAGGCTCTATCACTGTGGGGTCCTTGCCAAACTTTAGGGGAAAAGGTACAGACACCAGTCCCAATTTAGCAAGTGGATCACTACTCCTCGATCCCCCAACCCAGATTTTTCTTGTCTGTTCATCTAGTCAAACTGTGTAAAATAAGCATGGGCATAATTCAGTTAAAACTCCAGTAACATGAATAACCAGAGTAGATCAAACCAAGAAAAGGTATTAGAGAAGCAACTGAAGATCCCATTCATTAACATATGTCTGGGATGTCAGAAATCAAATTCAGAATTTGGATTGCAAATAATATTAATAAAGTTGGAATTAGATATTCAAGAGCATTTCAAAAGTTCTCTCAAGAATGTAATGAATTCAAAGACAAATTTACCAAAGATTTTGACACACTGAGACAAAAATTTGTAGCCTTCAAACATCTGAGAAATACAGTAGAAACCCTCAGTATAAGAATGAATGAGCAGAAGAAAGCATTTATTATATTGAAGAGAAAGCTTTTGAAGGCTCCCATATGCTCAAAGAAGAAGAGGAACAGAGAGCAAAAATGGATCATTTTTCCAGACAGTTCTGGGATAATTCCAGGAAATCTAATATTCACCTTATAGGAATCCCGGGAAAAGATGAAGTTGCTTCACAAAGCAAAGGGGCTCTTCTTTATAACATTAGGAAAGAGAACATTCCAGACATGCCAAGAGATTCTGAAATTCTAATAACAGACAGTTTCAGAACCCCAGCACCACTCAAAACAAATAAGATATCTCCCAAGTACATCACAATTAACTGCATTAATTTAATATGAAGAAGAAAATTCTAAAAGCAGCCAGACAAAAGCAAAATATAACCTACAAGGTGAAGAATATTACAATGACTGAAGATTTCTCTCTTAAAACCTTTCAAGCTGGAAGAGGGTGATCATTGACTTTAAATCTCCTAAAACAAAATAACTTTCAACCCAAGATCCTGTATCCAGCAAAACTAAGTTTCATTTATGATGGAAAATTTGAATACTTTAATGACATTCACATGTTGCAGAAATTATCTATAACTAAACCAGCTCTGATGAATGATTTCAGACCTATCCTCCATAATAACCAGTTCAATCCCACACCACAAAAGAAAACTCACTCAGGATCTTTTGATCAAATTTCAATATCAGTGTCAAAATAATTAAAAATATCCACTGGACTTTCAAAAAAATTGATACCTAAAATTTTACTAGGCTTATCAATATTCTCAATAAATGGGAATGGTTAAATTTTCTTCTAAAGAGGCAGAGGACATGAATATCAGGAATAAGATTAAGCTTAAAGTTGGTAACTCAGGGCAACACAAACTGTGATATCATCCATAGTGAACATGTAGTGACTTCATCCTGGAATGTTGAGGGATCCAATCTTCTCACAGATACTCACTGCAAATTTCTGCTCACTTTGTCTGGTGTCCTGCAAGTGTTTGATCAAGGACTATTCTTACCCCTCCATCCACAGACATAGAAGTCATCTTTCATTTTTGCCCCATTGATTACATTAATGGCTGGGATTCCTCAACAGGCTGACTCAACAGTTGACAATTAGTTCAGTAGTGAGATTCAAGCTGCATTCTAGATAGTACAAGTGTATAGAGACACTTAATTAGGATGCTCTTTGTTTTATTTGTTTATTTATTTATTTTTTTAGAATGAGTTGCAGTTTGTCACTCTAAATAGGGAGCTGTGCCATCACAGATCACAGAAACCTTCATCCCCTGGGCTGAGGTGATTCTTTTGTCTCAGCCTCACCACTAGATTGAACTACAATATCCTTCCCCTGTGCCTAGCTATATTTTATGGCGGATTGGCTGGGACCATTTTCAAACTCTCCACACTCATGGTGAGCCACAGTTTCAATCATCAAAGATGGGATTTTTTCAAATGAGGTTTTCTGGCCACAGGTGGCTCTTCATGCCTTTCATGATGGCAATATGGGAATCCCACTCAGTTGGATTCTCTGAGCTTCACAATTGGAAATAGGCCTCAACACTAGTGAGATACCCATCTATGAAGAATAAAAAACATCTGGATATTTTGCAGGCTAATGGCAGGGCAGCAGAGGTGATAGGTTCATTTGATCAGAACACTTAAAGTTTGGTGTGAGCTATGTTACCAGGGTACTATACCGAAGGTTACAAGACTCTCTCAATAAATAAATCGAGAAAACCAATTGTATTGGAGTTACTCCTCATTTTTAATTTCTTTTTTCATAGAACCAGAGTCCTACCTAATTTATCACACTCAGTAATGTTCTGTGGCATCTAAAGATATCAGCAACCTCCAACTCCTGAGCTCAGGAGATTTTCTTTCAGCAACCTGAGTACCCTGGACTACAGGTGAGTGCCACAAAGCCTAGGTATTATTTTCACAATAGACCACGGATCTACTGTCAACAATTTTCCCCTAGATTAGATGTCAACTGGAGAAATTATTCTTTCATAGGCACATTTTTTTCCTACAGTTTTTCCTACTAGTTTCCTACTAGTCTAGAATTCAGATTTTACACAACTCTCACCCGTTGATGCAGTACTCACTCTAAATTGCCCACAAAGTGAATTTTTAACTCAAATCAGTTTTGTTAATGCACATTAAAATATAGACATTATACTCCACCCCTGCTGTTGCACTTTTCAATCTGGACCAATATTCCTTTGCCCTAATCAGTCCAAGACTAGGAACCAGACTTCTCTGGATGACTCCTACCCGTATGATCAACTGGCAGTCTCCTAAGGATCTAACCATAAATGAACTTGTCCTGGCTCATTGTTTCCTTTTTGCCCCGAGGGCCACAATAATTCTCCTCCTTTATGTAGTCCACTATTCCATTTGTTTACTTACCTTTCAATGTAATTTTTATCTTGGAAACTGTATCTAGCAAAATTTCTTCCTTCCTTCTTTTTTTCCCTCCCTCCCTCCTTTCTGTCCTTCCTTTCTTTCCCTCCCTCCTTTCCATTCTTCCTTCCTTTCTTCCTTCCTTATTTATTTCCTTCTCTTGTTGTTCTTTCTTCCATCATTTTTCATGAGACTGACTCTCACTCTGCTACCCTGGGCTAGATAACCCATGACCTCAGCCTTGCACACAATTACATCCAACTCTTTAGTTAAATGATCCTCCTTTCTCTGCCTCTGGAGTAGCTGGTAGTAATGGTGAGGGATACAACACTTGATAACACTTTCTATTTGAGTGGAAAGGTGGTAGGAAATCAGGGCTTAGGTTGTCTTTCTGTTGCTCAGCCTTGTCTCTAATGCAGGAGCTCAGGGGATCTTCCAAATTTCTTTAAATAGAGCATCAAAATATTGTAGTCATGCTTGAGATAAGTCATTGCACTCTACTTACGAAAGGAGCTTTAAGGATTGTCCAATTCACAGGCCTTGGTGACACATAGGGATTATTTCAGGACTTTTTACATATCTGTGGTGGGAGATCACCACAACTATGCTAGCATCTCTTTATCCTCATCACATCTCATCAGTTATTATGTATGGTACATGTAATTCAACCTGACTCCTTAATTTGCATTGGGAACAAGAAACCAAAAGTCACAGCACACCTAGTTCTTAATTCAAGATTGATGAAAACTTCAAGATAGGCTGATATTTCAAATTATCATAAATCACTGTAGCTATGGACTACACTACTGGACACATTGCCTCACCAGATTTCAAGAACCTTCTGTGAGACACCTACCATATGAAACATGCCTGTTTGAGACAAGGAAGTAAAACATAATGAAAAGAACTGGGAATTGCTTGAGGTATCATTTAGTTATGTCAAATCATTGTCTGATCATTAGGCTTGATTTCTTGTTGTAGAACATCCCAGGGCAGCACTAGGGACGAACTACACTCTACAATTTGTTCACAAGTTTGTGATTTTAATTAGAAAAAATGGCTTTTTGAATTCCTTGACCATGGTTACAATAAAAAAAAAAATAGGAAGTCAGAATTAAGTGTAGAGAAAAGCACTCCACTTTTTGTAACTGTTGGAACCCAACCCAAACACAGACAGCAACTACACATGTTTAGCAGGAATAAGATTAAGCTGAAATATGGCAAACCAGGACAATACCCATAGTGATGTCATCCATGCTGACCATGTAGTGACTTCATCTTGTAATGTTGTGTATTCCAGGTTTCTGGTCAAAAATACTCACTGGAAATTTCTGTTCACATCAGGTGTCCCGCAAGTGGTTGATCCAGGACATTTCTTAGCTCTCCATTCACAGACAGGAAAATATTATCCCATTTGTGACTTATTGATTACATTACCAGCTGAGATTCCATTGACTAGGCTGCAAAACAGGTGAGATTTTCTACAGCAGTTTTACTCAAGCTGCATTCCAGATGATAAAACTGATAGATACACTTACATAGGATTCTCTTTGTTCTTTTTTGTAGACCGAGTTTCGCTTGTCACTCTCAGTATAGTGCTATTCCATCACAACTCACAGAAACCTCCATCTCCTGGACTCAGGCTAGTCTTTTGCCTCATCCTCCCAGTTGTTTGAACTATCTGTGCTCATATCAGTGCCTAACTGTTTTTTGTTGCAGATTGTCATGGATCATTTTCAAACTCACCACTCTTGTAGTTTGCAAGCACTTCAGACATTGAAGATGGGACATTTTTCATGCTAGGTTTTTATGCTAGGTTTTGTGGCCAGCAGTGGTTCTTCATGCCTCTCATCTTGGCAATTTGGGAGGCCCACTCATTTGGATTGTCTGAGCTTTGAATTGGGGACCAGCCTCAGCATGAATGAGATACCTCATCAAGCAAACCTAGTCCCTCAGGTGGCATGCCAGGAGACTGCATAACATCCAGACTTTTTCATTCTTCAGTGATGGGTATCTCATTCATGCTGAGTGTGGCCAGCTGTGGTTTTTCATGCCTCTCATCTTGGCAATTTGGGAGGCCCCGTCAGTTGAATTTCTGAGCTTCTGAATTGGGGACCAGCCTCAGCACAATTGAGATACCCATTTCTGAAGAATAAAAAATGGTCAGATGTTATGCAGGCTCCTAGTATGCCAGCTGAAGGAATAGGTTTGCATGATCAGAACACTTGAAGTTAGCTGTAAGCTATGATTCCAGAATACTCTATGAAAGGCAGCAAATGAGATACTGTTTCAATAAATAACCTGGGCAAGCCATTTGTATTGGATAAACTTCTCACTTGTACTTTTTTCTTTTATATAGAAGGAGACATATTTAATTTACAACACTCTGTAAATTTCTGTGGCATCTACATATCATAGCAATTTCCAACTCCTGGATGTAGGGGATTTTCTTCTCTCAGCCTGCCAAGTATCTGGGACTACAGGAGCAGGCCAATTCACCTCACTACTATTATTACTTTTGACCACAGATCTAGTTTTGAAATTTTTCCTCCAGATTAAATCAACTGGTGAAATTATTCTCTCATACAGAAATTTTTTTCCTACAAACCCCATTAGGCAAAATGTCAGATTTTGCACAACTCTGACCCTTTTATATCTTAGATACTTTAGTCACTCTAAAATTCCCAACAGTGAATTTTTGACTCGAGTCAGGTGTTTTTATGCACACTAAAATATCCAGATTATACACTCCACCAATTATGTTGTATTTTACAATGTGGACCAGTATTTCCTTGTCACACTCAGTCCAACACAAGGGACTAGACATCTCTGGAAGACCCCTACCCTTAGGATCAACTGGCAGTCTCCTAAGGAACCAAATGCAAAGAAATTTGTCCTAACACATTGTTCTCTCCTCCTCGTGGGTACCACAATAAATCTCCTCCTTTATGTAGCCCTGTATTCCATCTGTCTATAGACCTTTACTCATAATTTCACTCTTGGAACCTGTCTCCAGCAAATTTTTTTTTCTTTCTCTCTTTCTTTCTCTATCTCGTTCTCTCTTTCTCTCTTTCTTTCTTTCTTTCCTTTTTTCCTTCCTTCCTTCCTTCCTTCCTTTCTTCCTTCCTTCCTTCCTTCCTTCCTTCCTTCCTTCCTTCCTTCCTTCCTTCCTTCCTTCCATGTTTCCATCCTTTCTTCCTTTCCATCTTTTTCATAAGACTGACTCTCACTCTGTTTCCCAGCCTAGATTGTCCATGACTCAGCCTTGAACACAATAACATCCAACCCTTCCGCTGAAGTGATCCTTCTGCCTCAAACTCTGAGGTAGCTGGAAATATAGGTAAAGGATACAACATTTGTCTACCCTTTCTATTTGAGTAGAATCCCAGTGGGATATTCTGTCTTTTTGTTTCTCAGCCTTGTCTCTAACATGAAAGCTCAGGGGATATGCTCTTTTTGGCTGCCCAGACCATTAAAATATAGTAGTCATGCCTGGGATAAGGCATTAAATGAGCTTATTGGAGACTCTGAGGATTGTCCAATCCTTGGGCATTGTTGACACATATGGAGTATGACAGGACTTTTTGATATATCCTTGGTGGAAGATCACCACAACTAGGTAAGAATCTTTTTTATCCTTCTCAGGTTTTATTTGTTCTTTTTATACTTGAGATCCAACATGACTATTCAATGTGCATTGTTGCCAATAAGCCTAATGTTTAAACTCACTTAGAACGGAATTCAGGATCGATGAAAATTTCAAGATAGGCTGATATATATAATGATAATCATAAATAAGTACATGTATGTAGTCCTCTACTGGACCTAGTGCCACACTAGATTTCAAGAAAGAACCATCAGTGATACACCTCCCATCTGAAAAAACTCTCTTCTAGAGAAAGAAATAAAACATCATGAAAAGTAAAACTTGGTAATGTGTGACATATCACTCAGTTCTCTGAAATTATTGTCCCTTCATTGGGCTCAATTTCTGGTTCTTTAACATAACAGGGTAGCACTAGGTATAAATCTCATTTTTACAGTTGATTACAAATATTTGACTTGAAAAGGAAAGAGGGGATGTTAAATTCTCTCCATTCTTGGAAAACAAAATTTAGGAACCAGTAATTGAATGTGGAGATAAGAACACCACACATTTTTATAGTTTGGACACAACAACAAACCCGGATAGCAGCTACACATGCTTACTAGGAATAAGCCTAGGTTTAAATATAGTAACCCAGGGCAACACTCATTGTGATGTCATTCATGGTGAGCATGTAGTGACTTTAACCTGTAATGTTGTGAGTTCCAAGTTTCTGATCTAAGATACTCACTGGATTATTCTGCTCACTTCAGATGGTGTCCTGCAAGTGTTTGATACTTGACATTTTTTAGCCTTCTATGCACAGACAGAGAAATGATCTCCTATTGTGTCTTATTTATTACATTAACAGCTGAGATTCCAGGCACTAGGCAGTCACATCAGTTGAGAATTTTACAGCAGTGAGACTCCAGCTTCATTCCAGATGGTAAAACTGCATAGGAACACTTAAGCCACATGCTCTTTGCTCTTTTTTTTTTTTTTCTTTTTGAGACAGAGTTTCAATTTGTCACTCTTGGTAGGGTGCTGTGACTTCACAGCTCACAAAAGCCTCCATATCCTGGACTCAGGCAGGTCTTTTGCAGTATTTTCCCTATTAGCTAGAATTACATACAGAATGTGGCTTAGTACCAGTTATTTTTTGGTTTTTACATAATGGCTAGGAATATTTTGAACTCACCACCCTCATGGTGAGCCACCACTTCAGAAATGGAAGATGGGATATTTTTCAAACTAAGGTTTGTGGACAGGGTTGGTTCTTCATGCCTCTCATCTTGGCAATTTGGGAGTCCCACTCAGTTGAATTGTCTAAACTTCTGAATTGGATAGCAAGCTCAGCACTAGGGAGATACACATCTCTGAAGAATAAAAAAGGACTGATGTTATTTTGATACCAGAAAAGTGGCACCCCAGCCAGCTCAGCCAAGCATGGCCTGGGGGACCTGCCACTTCTGTCTTGGTGGCAGCATCTGGCAAAAATCCGGCAAATTGGAGCAAGTGGGGGAGCTTTCTTCCCTCAGAGGCTCCAGTAGAGCAGAGATGGAGGACCTGTCAATCAAGGAAAAACTGGTGCTCATCCCTGATTTGTCCATTTTCAATCCTGCTACTGATTGTTCCATTTTATAGACAAATCACAGCTAAACTATTACACCTATATAAGTCCTGGGGGCAGATTGTCCCAGACCTTTGAGGAAGATAGAGCAGAAGAGTAAGACTTCAGCAGACCATCGCAGACCGTCCAAAAGAAGTGAGAGCTGTGGCACATCTAGTGCTCATCCTGTTCTACAAAGCCTCTTTGTAGGAGTTGTAACACATCTACAGCTGATCCTGCTCTACAAAGAGGCTTGGTCCTTTGATGATCTCTGCCATGCAAAGAGGCTTGGTCCTTTTTAAGAACTGTAGCTATAACACTTCCACTGCTGATCCTGCCCTGCAAAGAGGCTTGGCCCTTTGTAAGAGCTGTAGCACATCTATCCTGGTCTACAAAGAGGCTTGGCTCTTTCTAAGAGTTCTTTTTATTGTAACACTTGTATCCTGCCCTGCAAGGATATTTGAGCTGTAAATAAAACCTCACTGTTCATTCTGTGGTCTGTCGATTCATTCATCGAATCATCAAGACCAAGAGCCTGGAAATCCAGTGTTAAAAATCCGGTATCAATTTAGGCTCCTGGTATTCCAACTGAGGGAATATGTTTGGTTGATGATAGTTTTCTGTGAGCTATGATACCAGAGATCTCTACTAAAGGCAAAAAAGGAAGGGTCTGTCTCAATAAATAAATGGAGAAAACCATTTATATTGGAGTTACTCCTCATTTTTACATTATTTGTTATAGAGACAAGGAATTATTTTATTTACCACACTCAGTAAAGTTCTGTGACATCTATAGATCACAGAAACCACCCCCTCCTGGGTTAAGACAATTTTATTCTTTCAGCCTCTAGAGGAGCTGAGACTACAGGGGAACACCATAACACCTGGATATTATTTTTACTTTTGACTATGGATGGACTGTGGAAAAGTTGCCCCTAGATGATATGTCAACTGGAGAGTTTATTCTGTCATAGTGATATATTTTTCTACAATCATCATTAGTCAAGGATTTCTATTTTACACAAATCTTGACCTTTTTGAATCTTAGATTCTTGTAATCACTCTAAACTGCAGGCACAATGAATTCTTTACTCAAGTCAGGTGTTTTATGCACACTAAAATATTCAGATTATACACTACATCCTTTCTGTTTTACTTTTTAATCTGGAAAAATATTATCTTGTCCCAATTAGTCCAAGACTAGGGACCACACATCTCTGGACAAATCCTACCAATGAGATCAACTGGCAGTCTCCTAAGGAACCAGCTGCAAATGAACTTATCCTAGTTCATTGTTCCCTTCTGACCCTGAGAACACAATAAATATTTTTTTACATAGTGCAGTATTCCATTTGCCTATTGACATTTCAAATTAATTTTGATCTTGGAAACTGTACCTAGCAAAATTTATTTTTCTTTCTTTCCTTCTTTCTTTCTTTCTTTCTTTCTTTCTTTCTTTCTTTCTTTCTTTCTTTCTTTCTTTCTTTCTTTCTTTCTTTCCCTTCCTTCCTTCCTTCCTTACTTCCCTCCCTCCCTCCTTCCCTCCCTCCTTCCTTCCTTCCTTCCTTCCTTCCTTCCTTCCTTTCTTTTCTCCATCATTCATTCCTTCCTTCCTTCCTTCCTTCCTTCCTTCCTTCCTTCCTTCCTTCCTTTCTTTTCTTCTTCCTTCATCCCTTCCTTCCTATCTTTCCTTTATTATTTTTCATGAGACCATTCTCACTTTGATCTCAAGGCTAGATTGTCCATGACCTCAGCCTTGCACAAAATTACTTCAAAATCTTTGGTTGAAGTGATCCTTCTGCCTCAGTCTCTGAAGTAGTAGATAAGGGATAAAAGAGTTGACTACCCTTTTCACTCCAGTAGCAACCCAGTAGGAGATCAGTGGAGAGGTTGGTTTTCTGTTGTACAGTCTTGTCTTGAGCACAGGAGCTCAAGGAATCTGTCCAATTTGGCTGCCCAGATCTTGAAAACTTGTAGTCATGCTTGGGATAAGTCTCTGAGCTCTACTTATGAAATAGTATTATCAGGGACTTTGAAGATTGTCCAATTTTCATACTTCAGTAACACATAGGGATTATATCACCACAAATATGCATAGATCTTAGCAGGTTTAATTAGTTATTGTGTACTATACATGTGATCCAAAAAAACTCTTCAACATGCATTGTGGCCAAGAAGTCAAAAGCTTACACACGCCTGGCATGGAATTCAGGATTGATGGATATTTCAAGATAGGCTGATATTTACCACAATCATAAATATCTGCAAGTAAGGAATACACTACTGGACAGTGCCTCACTAGATTTTGAGGTGGAAACTTCAGTGAGACACCTACCGTCCAAAACAAGCATATCGTAAAGAAAGAAATCAAATATCATGAATTGTAGAACTGGGAAGAGTGTGACATGCCATTTCGGTCTGTCAAATTATTGTCTGATCATTGGGCTCGATTTTTTGTCTATAACAGCCCAAGGCAACAGTCGGTATAAATCACACTCTTCCATTTGATTACAAATCTGTGACTTGAAAAGGAAACAATGGGTTGTTTAATCACTTGGCCATGGTTAGAAAACAAAATTATGAAGGAGGAATTGAGGGTGGGATTCAGAAAGTGACACATTTTTATAGTTTGGACACAACAAAAAACCTGGAAAGCAAAAATAAGATTCAGTTATAGATGGTTACCCCGGGCAATAACCATTATGATGTAATTCATGGTGAACATGTAGTGAATTCATCATGGAATGTCCTGTATCCAGGTTTCTAGTCAAAGATACTTACTTGAGTTTTCTGCTACGTTCAGCTGGTGTTGTGAAAGTGTTTAAAACTGCACCTTTCTTAGCTCTCAGTCCACAGACAAATAGGATATCTCCCCTTCGTGTCTTATTGATTATAGTAATAACTGAGATTTCAGTCACTAGGTTGTCACAACAGTTGAGATTTTATACAGCAGTGAGACTCATGCTGGATTCTAGGTGATACAAATGCACAGAAACCCTTGATTAGGCTGCTCTTTGTAGTTTTTTTTTTTTCTTTTTTAGAAAGAAAGTTTCAATTTTTCACTTTCAGTAAAGTACTGTGCCATCACAGCTCACAGAAAGCTTCATCTCCTGGGCTTAGCGGTTCTTTTGCCTCAGCTTCCACATTAACAAAGTACAGGTGCCTGCCTCAATGCCCTGTATTTTTTTTTTTTTTTTGCAGATTAGCAAGGGCCATTATCTAAATCACCACCCACATAGTGAGCCAGCACTTCAGACATCATCCCACTTCAGATGGGATATTTTTCAAACCAGGTATTATGGATAGGGCTGGTTTATCATGCGTCTCATATTGGCAATTTGGCAATCCCACTCAGTTGGATAGTCTGAGCTGAATTGTAGAACAACCTCAGCAGTAGTGAGATACCCATATCTGAAAAACAAAAAATGGCAGACTGTTACACAGCTAAGGAATATGTTGTTTTGATGAGAACACTTGAAGTTTGCTATGAGCTATGATACCAGGGTACTCTACCAATGTCAAGAAAACAAGGCTCTGTCTCAATAATTTTTTTATTAGTTCATAATTGTGTACATTAATGCTATCATAGGATACAGCATGTTGCTTCCATATACATTTTGGAAAACTCTCATCCAACTGGCTAATATAGCCATCATGTCTTTCTCATAATTGTTGTGGTAAGACATCTATATTCGAACTTCAGACAAATTCACGTGTACTCTAATAAGATAAATCATAGGTATGATCCCTACAATATGATTCTCTTCACCCATCCTCCCCTATACTTTCCCCTCCCTCTCTCCTTTCTCTGTAGTCTTGGACTCCATTTAGATTATAGCTTTCCGAAGATAGCTAACAATTAGTTTCAGAATAGTATTGAGTACATTGGATACTTTTTCTTCCATTCTTGAGATATTTACAAAGGAGGACATTTTCCTGCTCCATCCATGTAAACATGAAGGAGGCAAAGTCTCCATCTTTCTTTTTGGTTGTATAGTATTCCATGGTGTGCATATACCACAATTTATTGATTCATTCATGGGTCACTGGGCACTTGGGCTACTTCCATGACCTAGCGATTGTGAATTGGGCTGCATTGAACTTTCTGATACAGATATCTGTATTGTAGTGTGATTTTTGGTCTTCTTGATATATACCTAACAGCGGAATTACAGGATCAAATGGTAGATCTATATAGAGATCTCTGAGTATTCTCTATATGATTTTCCGGTAGGACATATTAGTTTGCATTCCCACCAGTAGTGTAGTAGTGTTCCCTTTTCTTCAAAACCCGGCCAGCATCTGTGATTTTGTGGTTTTGTGATATGGGCTAATCTAATTAGTGTTAGATGATATCTCAGAGTGGTTTTGATATTTCACTGATGATTAAGGATGGTGAGCATTTTTTCATATGTCTATAGGCCATGCATCTGTCTTCTTCAGAGAAGTTTCTCTTTAATTCTCTTGCCCACCCTGCAATGGGATCACTTGTTCTCTTCTTGCTACTACACTTGAGTTCACTGTGGATTATTTTATAAGACCTTTGATGGGAGAATAACCAGCAAATATCTTTTCCCATTCGAAGGGTTGTCTACTTACTTTTCTTACTGTGTTCTTGGCTATGCAGAAGCTTTTTAATTTGAGGATGTCCCAATAGTATATTTCTGATGTTGCTTCAATTGCCCAGGGGGTCCTCATAAAATATATGCCCAAGCCTATTCAATAGTTTTCCCTACACTTTCTTCTAATGTTTTTATAGTTTCAAGTCTTAAATTTAAATCTTTAAGCCAGTGAGAATCTATCTTAGTTAGTGGTGACATATGTGGGCGCAGTTTCAGTTTTCTGCAGGTTGCTAGCCAGTTTGTCCAGCACCATTTGTTGAATAGGGAAACTTTTCCCCATTCAGTTTTTATTATTATTATTAAATGATAGCTGTATACATTAATACAAACATGGGGTACAGTGCAGTCTTTCATATACATTTTGAAATAGTTTCATCAAGCTGGTTCACATAAATTTCATGTCATTGGTATAATCATTTTGTCAAAACATTTACATTCTAGTTCTAGAAACTTCACTTATACCCTTGTTAGACAGAAATATAGGTGATCTCCCCATTCAATGTTTTTAATTGGCTTGTCAAATATCATATAGCAGTAAGTAGCTGGGTTCATCTCTTGGTTCTCTATTCTGTTCCATACATCTATCTCTCTGTTTTTGTGCCAGCACCATGCTGTTTTGATCACTATTGAGTTATAGTATAGTCTGATGTCTGATAGCCTGATCCCCCTTGCTTTGTTTTAGTTTCTGAGTATTGTCTTGGCTATTCGAGGTTTTTTTCTGATTCTATATAAAATGCAGTATTATTTTTTGGAGATCTTTAAAGTATGACAATGGAACTTTATTAGGGAATAAATTGAAATTATATATTGCTTTAGGTAATATAGACATTTTAACAATATTAATTTTTTCCCAGCCATGAGCAAGGTATGTTTTTCCATTTGTTAGCATTTTTAGCTACTTCTTTTCTTAGAGTTTCATAGTTCTCTTTATAAAGATCTTTCACGTCCTTTCTTAGGTAAACTCCCAGATATTTCATCTTCTTTGGCACAACTGTGAACAGAATTGGGATCTTGACTGTTTTTTCAGCTTGATTATTGTTGAATATATATAAAAGATACTGACTTGTTGGTATTGATTTTGTAACCTGAGATGCTTCTGTATTCCTTGATCACTTCTAGGAGTTTTGTAGAAGAGTCCCTGGTGTTTTCCATATATATGATCATGTTATCTGTGAAGAGTGAGAGTTTGATCTTTTCAGATCCTATGTTAATACACTTGATTGCTTTTTCTTCCCTAGTTGCTATGGCTAAGACTTCCATTATGATCTTGAAGAGCAACGGGGACAGTGGGCAATCTTGCCTGGTTCCTGATCTGAGTGGAAGTAGTTTCAATTTAATTCCATTCAATACGATACTGGAAGTGGGTTTGCTGTAGATGTATCAACTTGAGAAAAGTCCCTTCTATGCCTATTTTCTTAAGTGTTCTAATCATTAATCAATGCTGGATATTGTGAAAAGCTTTTTCTGCATCAATTGAGAAGATCATATGGTCTTTGTTTTTTAATTTGTTAATGTGGTGGATTACGTTTATGGATTGTGTATGTTGAACCAGCATTGAGATCCTGGGATAAAACCCAGTTGGTTATGATGTATAATTTGCTAGATGTGTTGCTGGATTCTGTTTGTTAGGATCTTGTTAAATATTTTCACATCAATATGCTTTAGAGATATTGGTCTATAATTTTCTTTCCTTGTTGGGTCTTTACCTGGTTTGGGGATCAAGGTGATGTTTGCTTCATAGAATATGTTGGATAATATCCCGTCTTTTTCTATATTTTGGAGAAGGTTAAATAATAAAGGTATTAGCTCTTCTTTAAAAGTTTGATAAAATTCTGACATGAAGCCAACGGGTCCTGTGATTTTCTTTTTTGGGAGATTTTGTATAGTTGATGCTATTTCAGAGCTTCATATAGGCCTGTTTAACATTTCCACTTGGTTCTGATTAAGTCTTGGAAGGTGACGTGCTTCCAAGTACTGGTCAATTTCCTTCAGATTTTTATATTTCTGAGAATAAATTTTCTTGTAATATTAATGGAGGATTTTTTGAATTTCTGAGGGGTCTGTTGTGATTTCATCCTTACCATTTCTAATTGAAGAAATTAGAGATTTAAGTCTTTTTTTCTTGGTTAGGTTGGCCAAAGTTTTATCTATTTTATTGATCTTTTCAAAAAACCATTTTTTGATTTGTTAATCTGTTGTATAATCCTTTTGTTTTCAATTTCATTTAATTCTGCTCTAATTTTGGTTATTTCTTTTGTTCTGCTGGGTTTCGGATTGGAGTGTTCTTCCTTTTCCAGCTGCTTAAGGTGTTCCATTAAGTTGTTAACTTCTCTTTCTGTTTTCTTAAGGAAGGCTTGCAGTGCTATAAATTTCCCTCTAAGGACTACCTTTGCGGTATCCCAGAGGTTCTGATAACTGAAAAACTTTTAATTTTATAAGAACATGTTATTTATATCATCAAAAAAGTTTTCACTGTAAAAAACTTCAAAGAGCTATACAAATATGAAAAAATGGCTCCTCCTCAAATAGTTTGTAGCCTGCTTGCATTATATAAGTGGAAATTTCATCTAGATAAAAATGAAACCTACTTTTCTATGTAATCATAAAAGACTAATACATGCTTAATTCATAAATAATTAAATAATATTAAAATGCTTGAAGTAGAAGTAAAACAAGGTAATGTTGTTTTTGATGACTGAATGTACTTATAAACATTGGAACTAGGAAAATTCATGAAATATTTTTATGGCAGTATTTTAAATAAGTAAACTGTGAATTCAAGGTTTAATATCTAGGAAAAAAATCACCTCATCACAATTTTCATTTTATCCTCTGTTGTTACTTACATGTTTTGCTTATTGTGAACATTACATTTAATTTTCAGGAAATAGTTTATTATAAAAATTTGCAATTAATTATATTGTATAATTATTTAAGTATTATTTATTGTATATTATTTAATTTTATAGCCTCTCAGAAAAAGTAATTACACATATAAAACATTTATAGATTAGCACAGCAAAGGAAATTCTTATAATGTGCCAAAATGCTTTCCCATCTGACTGCTAGAATTATGATCTCAGAAAGAACCAAATTATAAAAGTGATGCCAAATCAAGAAAGAATCACCATTCCCATCTACTCACCATTCCCATCAAGAAGGAAGCACTAAACCAAGCATGGTGTTGGCCACACCTCCCAAAGCAGATTTAATAGTTAAGTCCTTTCCCCAGACAGGAAGGAGAAACATTGTGAAGTGACTGACATTTATGAACCTGTAAATATGTTGCTTCATATATTCTATGTATTTCTCTATTGTGATGGATTGTTTGCTCCCCCCTCCATTCACATATTGACATTCTGACTCCCAATTCAATTTAGCAGGTGGGGACTTGTGAGGCAATTAGGTTGGAGTCAGGTCCTGAGGTTGGAGCCTCCTCAGTGGAGTTAGTGTCCACTCTGCCATGTGACGATGCTCCAGGAAGGCAGCCATCTACAACTTAGGAAGACAGGCCTCACCAGACTCTGAATCTGTCAGCCCCTTGATCTTGGACTTTCCAGCTTCAGAACTGTGAGGAATATGTTTATTGTTTAAGCTATCCAATCTATGGTACACATATTTTGTTAAAGCAGCCTGAGCTAAGATGCCTGTCAATCTCAGTAAATATTATTCTGGTTTATACAGGAGTTAATAGAGTTTAAAAAAACTTATCTAAAATAATATTATATAGATAGTAAATGGTGGAATCAGAATTAAAACTCAGTTCTCTCAGGTCTCTTCGCTTCTTCAGTGCCATGCTACAATAATATTGCTGTCACAAAACAATACGAACAAAAAATTAGTGATTTACTAGGAGAATATTCAAAGAATAATACCCCTTTCCTCTTTCTGACATTAGCAATCAAGGCAGTAACATTATTTCTTCTTAGTCATCTTGTTCATAGTAGGCACGTAACTATATTGCTTGGGTATCTTTACGAGAAGATCATGATTTTTAAATGGAATATTCAGCCTTCTTCTCAACAGAGTTGCCATGTAAAGGCATCCTTGTTTAACAACCTGTATCAGTTACCATTTATCAATCCTTTGAGTTAAGGCATTAAAGAGTTTTATAAAATTACATATCGTCTATATGCAAGGATATTATCCAGCCATCACTGCCCTATCAGATATTACTAAATAATGTTATCTCAAACACAGAAAAGATGAGGTAAAAGGTTATTATCTGATTGCTTTAGAAAGCTTTGAAGAAGTAGGTCATGAGAGAATCAAATGCTTGAAGCAAAGAGTAAATTAGCAAAGAAGCCTGAGGGATTCAAATAAAAAGGGGAAATGAGGATTCTGGGTAAAGAAAATGAGCATTCCAGAAGCAAACTTGATAGGAGAGTTCCCAAGACAACTTTGTTACATCCTACTACTGTCCTAGTTTAGACTCTCAGCCTGCACTTCTGCTCATCAGGTAGCTTGACAGGCATATACATGCATGTACACATTGTGTGTGGAAGCTCTCTGACGTGAACGTGGCGTTCTGGATAAGATGAGTCTTACAGGAACATGAAGAGGAAGTGTTCATGTTAGAAGCAAAAATATTCATTTTTATTCTGCTATACAGGGGCATATTAAATAATATATTCTTTAATTGTGGAAAAAGTAGCAACAAATCAAAAGTAAAGAGAAATTAAGCACAGATTATAATATGTAATGAGCAAGTGTTATTGTTAAAGTCAAATATTACTGGTGAAATAAGAATGTATTTTAAAAGAAAGTTTTCATCATTGAAAATGTTCTGGTTTAGGGTCTTCATTTTACTCCCCTTGGGTTGGTAAGTGACTTTTTTTTTTCATGAACCCATGAAGCTAACATCCCATCTCAGACTTTGGCATCAATCAACAGTGTTTTCCTACAGGCCAATTATATGCTACAGGGATTTTGTTGCATCCTGAATAAAAATTTACACTATCACCAAAAGTCTACCACTCTCCTGAGAACTTTAACTGCAAGGACTCCAGAAGGTTATGAAATGCTCCACTTGAGGTTCCTGGATCCAACCATTTTCATCACCCACCACTATACGCCCCCTTGTCCAAGCTTTCATCTTTTCTTATTGGGACATCATGGCAATAGCTTCCTGGCCAGTGTCCTTGCTTCCATTTTTGTGTTCCATCCATTCACACACCAGTCTGTGACACATACCAGCAACTGTTTTATAACAAAACTCAAAGACAGTCTATCATATTTACGATAAAGTCCAAAGTGTTTAATGCAGCCTCCAAGGTCCTCTATGATCTGCTCCAGCTGCAGGGGCTTCCTCACCACGTCATACTATCTATTTCGAGTCTTGATCTCTCCCACAGTCATTCACACGGTTCACTCCTCACTTCCCGTGTTCCCTGTTTACCTCATTCAAAAGGACTTTCATCATCATCCCATATAAAAAGGTCCTCACATAGCCAACTTCTACCTTGCCTTAGTTTTCTTCATAGTACTTATCACTGACTACATATATGTATACACACATACACATATTATACATACATATAGGTATATTGCAAAATAATAGGCATAAGAGAACTATTGTACTGATAATTTCTTGCAGTACAATGTAAGCTCGAAGAGTATAGAGAATTTGCTTTATTCATACTATACATATGGAACCTAGAATAGCATACAGCATATAAGATGCTCAATAAATTTTGCTGAATGAGTGAATGGTATGCAAAATTTTAAATATTCATGGGAACAACAACAAGAACCTCCTTATCCTAGAGAGGATGGACAAATGAACTGAGTAAATCACTGAAACAACAAAAGTAGTTTTGAAGTGTATTAGTCCTGAGAGAGAGTATCATTGCAAAGAAATTGGAAATTTAGATTAAATCTTAAATTCTAAATTAAACCCACCTAATTTCTCTTAATATTATACTTTACAATTGATAGGTGCCCTCTGGGTCCTAATTCAAGTAGGACAATTAGAGAAATTTATTTCCAAGTAGAAAGAACAAAGAAAATGCTGACCACTTATTCAGTGAGGCTACATCTGGCAATCATGTTACTTAGACACACATTCAGACACATGCATACACAATACATGCTCATTTGTAATAATAAGCTAACATCACAGTCTATTTTAAACTGTAAAAGTCTCCAGGTAAAGAAACAGAAGAGGCACGGATTCCTAAAAATGTACAGGCTACTTTGCCTTATGTGCTATATATATTGCCATCACATGTCTTTTCTGTGGAGTGATGTGCTAACAACATTTGGAACTTATCTGCAAGGATATTTTAGAAACATTTTTAGAGAAACTTCTGAATTTCATGTATATATTCTATATAGATTGACAATACCAAATTCACGTGAAAAAGCACTCAGGAACAGCAAATGATAGAGTTAGTTATATCGATACAGTAAATTTACTATGTGGTGAGAGTTGATGCAGGTTTATTTAGTTCTTCATTATGTACAATAACAGGAATAAAGTCACCTCTTAGGAAGTAACATAGCTCCAGCCCTTAACGATCTATGTGACACGTCCCTGTTAGGAGTAAACTCTGTAACTCATTTCAAGTGGCAAGTAAAGATGGTAACAAGGTAAATGTTAGAGAAGAGATTTCTCTCTATTTTTGTAAACTCTGTATATTTTACCCTAACAAATTCAAAAATACTCTAATCCTGACTTGTCTGGTTCCTTTTTTCCTTCCTACATTCTGACTTTGTTTCCTGCCTTTTCCCATCTCTCCTTCTGCCTCTTCTTCCTCCATCTTCTTCCCATCAAAAAATATTTATCAACCTTTTTAAATGGGCTAATCTTGAGCATGCAAAAGGCATAATGACCACGTACTTACAGCCCACTATGAAAAAGAGAAAAAGAATTTACTAGATGTGCTGGTAAAATAAACCTATATTTTTATTTCAATGCATTTGCCACCAGAAACCGTTACAAATATGTAATCATTTTTTGGTTGTAAGCCTGCAGCCACCAGCTTTTAAAATTCATTTTATACAGCACTAAGAGAATTAGGCTCCGCAGAGGAGACCGCATACTAGTTACCATTCTGGTTTGTTTTGTTTTTTTTTAACAATAAGGATAATGCTCCTTTTAAATACTTAAACTTTTTTTTATGATTAAAGAGTCTATTTTTGCTGACTCACAACAGATCCTGGCCTGGTACTGATTATTAACTTTCCTATGAACATATTGTTTATAGCAGGTGTCTAATTAACATAACTGGTCATTGAAGGCTCATTCTTGGTTACATAAGAGAATAGCTTTGCCTGACAGCAGGGCCAACTCCTCTGTCACCTCATTTATTTGAATCCTAATCTGATTTTATCCCCTCCCAACTTTCCCTATTACTGAGTGACTCATTCTTGGCTGGTTATACAAGTGTACCCTCAGTTTACCAGATCATTGCAGAAAATCATTTGAATATGCCTGTACAGATAGGGCCTCAGGATATATGAAAGCTGCTTTTACATTAAAAATGTGTTACTTATTCATTAGAAATAACATACAAACCAAACAAATACAAGTGCAATAAGAACATGTCCATTAGCCTAGTAAACAAAACTGAAGCTGGTATGACCCCAGGGAGGTAGTAGGAATAAGTAACACATTTACAAAAGACCTACAAGAGATACCCCATATTTGAAATCATATCCCCCATATACCAAACAGATGACTTATTAATAAGAAAGCATCATCTAGGATATACTAGAGAATCTCCACAGGCTTTCCTGATAGTTTTGGAAAGTTCTGAGAGGAGTGCGCTTTCGCTGAAGGGTAATATTTTTCTTTGCCCTGCGACAAGAAAAAGAGACTGAATCATTTACTTTTTATCATCTCTGGGATGATGGGCATATGCTATATGCTACCTTTTTAATTTTTTCCTATGCCACTAATTTTAGAGGAAAGTAGGGAAGATTTTTGTTTTATAGCTCTTAGTACTGGCTTGTGTACTTCATTCTGCTGTAGCTGGTGGCACCATCTCTCCCCTCCTTTCTAGGTACAAAGTTCTATTCTATGCACTGGGTCCCAGTGGACAAGAAAGATAAGGTCCTGACATATTAGAAATCAATAGGCTAGTGGAGGAGATGGGCAATAAACAAATAAACACGTCATATAATATCATGTAATGACAAGTGGAATGAAGGAAGTAAATATTAAGGGACAGAGCAAGGATACAGGGTAGAGGGCAGTGGGCAGACAAGTGGGCAACTGCAGAGAGGAAAGTCATGAGAGGCCTTTATGAGCAATTGACACCTCAGCACTAGATGTGACTCAAACTCTTGCCAACATGAGCCATGTAGAAAGAAAATTCTAAATAGAAGAAACAGCAAGTGCAAAGAATTCAGTGTAACAAAAAACATCAAGCCATTAGCCTGACTGGAGTGGGATGAGGAAAGGGAGAGTAGGGAGTCAGAAAAATGGAAGATTTATCACTTATCAGGAGTTTGAGTTTTATTCTACATGTGATAGGAAGGTCCCAAAGAATATTTAAAATTTTAATTTGAACTAGTTTAGAAATAATAAAAAAATTTTTTAAAACCACTTGTATATCCAGCATCCAACTTCAGAAACCTTACAAGGCAGTTGAATAGCTCTCATTTCCCAACAGCAACAAAAACAAACAAACAAACAAACAAAAGATTCTTAGAAATAATGACGCAAAGATTTATAAGATCTTTATGAAGAAAAATTTTTTAAATCTTATTAAAAGATATGAAAGAAAAATTCAATAGATATTATAAGTAGGCAGATTTAATATCAAAAGAAATCAATTCTCAATATTGGCTACATTTTGAATGTAACCAGAAACAGCAATTTTTACATTGATAGAGAAGTTTAAATACCCAAGAAGAATGTTATGCCTAGCAGGGAAAGTCCCACCATTTTTATGATATTGTTTTTGTTCTTTGGAATTTTAGTGAATGAGAGTGATGTTACAGGGATTATCTTTTAATCTATTTGAATTTATTTCTTGCTTTAAAAATTTAGGTACTTTAGCTTTCTTAGAAACAAATTATTTGGCACTCAATCTACAACTTACTTAAAACACAAATACATTATGAGACCTTGGTTAAGAACCATTAGTTAAATTGTTGTTTAATCTTAAATGTAAATCTTAGTGCTAGAAAATATGTGCAATAAATTCAGTGCACATTCAATTTTGTCTTTTCTAATCAATACTATGAATTAAACTCCGCAGAAAACAAAGATAAAGAAGAGATTCAGAGACCTACCTTTAGTACGGGCAGTTATTAATGCTGATAGCATTACTAACTACAATGCACATGCTATGCAAATGTGCTTATATGTGTATATCTATGTTTACCTCAAAAGATGACGAGCACATATGAAATAACAATTATGGAAATTGTGTCCTCTATATGAAAACTCCTAAACATCAGCTGGAAGAATATTTGGTGCTTCATCATGCTAATAACATATTAAGTATTGGTAGGTAAGGAATCATGGGCAGGAATATTTCTAAAGAATAAAACCCCAATATCTTTATAAAAGGAACATGAGGTATTTACGTTAATGCCTAAAAAACTAAGCACCAAGAAGCAGGACTCTATAAACATCTTTTTTTATAAGCCAGCATGACTTATCAATATAATAGACAATAGCTACAACACAGTACTCCCATATTGATTTTAATGTGAAAACAGAGTTTTAAATTTTGCAAATCAAAATACCAAAATGAAACTCTTATGGGCACATCATGTATGTGTTGGTAAACATTAACAAAATAAGATTCCAGCTTACACAACTAGCTTCTATATTGCCAAACCAGCAGCTTCTAGCAAGAGGCTTGGTTTTACAAATCTGAATTATAAGCTTTAATTTCCATAGTTGTAATAATTTATATGGTGCATGACAGGCTCCACAGCATGGGAGCATCGCATTGCATTATTGAGCAAACCATAATTTCTTTTAAAAGCTTGATTTGGAAATACTAGAAAATTTCTATTACTAAAGGTGACTTAAGAAGCAGACTAAGTAAGAAATGCAAAACTTATTATGAAAATAAAGGGCTTAAAACTACTTTTAAGTCCTCTGGAAGTTTTCATTTCACTGTGGGAAATAAAAGAATCTAAACCATGAGAAATGCCATAGGGGAGAAAATCATTTAATACTATGTTTATGTTGCTGGAAAATTATATCTAAATGTTGCATTTCATAAGGATTTGTGATAAAATATTTTATGTTTATTTTTCCTTAATTTATCAGAGACCTGCATAGCAAAGTTATTCTCACCAATAAGATTATGTTCCTGGTATGACAGAAATTTAATCATATATAGCAAAACCTTGCTAGTGGATTCCTGCATGTTAGGGGTACAGGGTGTGTAATCTTAATAAACGGTGATCTAACAAAAGGAGCCTAAAGCCTTGCTCTCTAATAGACTTATGAAAGTAATTATACCTTTATCAAAGTTACACCATTCTCAAGCCCTGCTGTTCCTGCTGTTTCTTAAAGATAGTTATTTTCTACTTAAAGAAAATAGACTTTAGAAGAATAACTTGTGTTAAGTAATCCTACAAAATTTAATCAGATTCTCTGTGCAGCTTATAGTACAAATATTTCAACCCAAATAACAAAAGACTCAAAGGTTTAAAAAAAATCCAGAATGGCTAATTAGGGTAACTCACTAATTGGAGTAACAATTCACAGGACTGTAATATAAGACAGGAAAGAAGGAGAAAGGGAAAAGGTTTTCAATAGTAGTGATCATTACCAGGGCCTTCAATAGGCTTTGCACAGCCATCACTAGGGTGAAAGCAGACGTTAATAGAGTTAAAATGTAAGATGAGACCATATGTCAAAAAACATCTACAGAATGTGCTAAGGGAAAGAGTGGGCAGAATTGTAGGAACAGTTGTTTGGATTAGGTAGCTAAAGCAAGGTGATGATAGACAAATCTTTCAGGATTGCTCTTTGCCTCTGAAGTTTGGTCTCTAGCTTATCCAAGGATATTCATTCTCTAGTCTAGAGAAAAGTGTTTAAATGGCTTATACCTGTGCAATATTTATTTATACCCCCAATATAATTTGCATTGTATATTTAGAAACAACCATTGCCAAGGCAGGTAGATAACAGGTGAATAAGGGGCTCAAAACAGTAAGAATCCAATAGGGAAAAGCAGCCACAATCAACTGGATTTCAATGATGATATGGAATCTTTTAAATAGCAGTTTCAGCAGCATGGTGCCCTCTCCACCCACCCAACAGTCACAGACATCCCCCTATTCAGTGTTACCAGATTGTCTAATCTGCTTTACACAGAATCTCTCTTTTATATGTTAAACTTTTGTCTTTCTCTTCTTATGTAGTTACCTTGTCTTATAATGATCAAACATTATAAAAACATCCTTGTTCTCCAAACTGAACATATAATTAGTATCTGTATTATTTTAGCACTTGTTATATGGACAAATGTCTAAGCACTTATAACATTGTATTCATCTGGTTATATATGTCTGTCCTTCTAGTTATTATGGGGACTCTGAGATCTTTGAACACTATCACATTTCACAGCACATATTAAATACTCAATATGTTTGCTGAATATATGCACAAACAACAATTTCATCAAAAGATTCTAGATTGCCTTAACCCCTGAAATGATACTTTAATTTGCTCTTATACATTTCCTTTCACTTTATGACTTATCACTTTAGTTATCAACCAGAGAAGAGAATGTCCTTTTATCTCTCACATGGCTGAAAGCATTAGATTAAAAAATTCCTATTAAATACTATAAAAATGGCATCCTGCTACACAGGGGTTGCATACACCAATGCAAATACCTTTATACCTTTGTAACACAAACAGAGTATATAATAGATGCATGGAAATCTACCAGGAGACCCAACAGACAGAAGAGAAAAACACCAAACACTTCTCAAGTGATCAGTATTGCATTACACAAAGGCCTCAAATCCTGCTAAAGAATTTCATGGTAGAACACTTCAAGGGACACATTTCATTGGTGAAGTGGAGGTAATAATAAAATAAATACTTTTTATTCTTTAGGTATTAAGATAAGCACCAAAGATTTCTAATACTAACCACATGTCTAAACATATTTATTGCCTCATTTCTGATCATCTGATTTGGTACTATGAATTCCATTTTTGACTGCCTTTGTACTTTTGAGCATTCTGTTCTTTTCAAGTAAACAAACGTAGATCTCTATGTGTCAGAGCTCTACCAAAGCATCTTGTGACAAAGATATGAAGATCTGGACCAATATCAATATGCCTAAAATCAGGAATGTTTTCTCATAACTGTGATTACATGAAGCTTAATTGATTTGAAGAGGTGAGAAAAAACCTATAGCCACTGACACTGACAATACACACAACAAGCAGGATAAGAAATAAATGGGAAAAATCTGTAGCTCTGCTGGCCATAGGTACAGTCTGAGTTGGAACCAAGTTGGGGTAACGCCAACCCTCAGAGCCATAAATATAGAGTGGAAACCTTAAGAGTTTAAGGTGTTCGAGCAAATACTCTGCCCAGGCATTGACTTGCTACTAAATTATGCAGATTCAGATATGACCCTTAGAGAAGGTACTCTAAAAACTAGGAATTAAAGTGATAACTGAACAGAGAAATAAATAATGGAATACCACAGGGCCCACAGTTCAGACTCCACATATTAAGTCCAAGGAAATTACTAAATAAAAAAATGAAAACTTGGGACAGAAGGATGAATCAAAAATTGCAGCAATATAGTATATAAAATATCTGCTATTCAATAATAACCAATAAGATGAGCTATGCAAAGAAGGAAGAAAATGTGGCCCACATTCAGGACAAAAAGCAGTCAATATAAAGTATTCTAAGTGGATGCAGATGTTACATTTAGCAAAGACCTCAAAGATGCTATTATAAATATGTTCAAATAAATAACATATTATATTTAAAGAAAGAATAATATCATAAAAATTATATAAGAACAGAAACTATCAAGAGAAACAAAATCAATGAAAAGTTAGATGTATTCTAGAGTTGAAAAATACAACAATGAAGTAAAAAATTCACAAAACAGTTTCAGTCACACTCTTGAAAAGGCAGAAGAAATAGTGAATTTTAAGATAGTTCAATAGATATTATCTAATTTAAGGAATAAAACAAATAAAAATCTCAAACATCACAGACTTTTGGGACAACTTTAAGTGTACTAATGTTAAATGTAATGAGAGTTATAGAAGGAAAGGAGAGAGAAATGTAGAGAAAGAAATATTTGGCTGAAAAATTGCCAAACTTGATGAAAAATATGAATGTACAGACCCTCAAATTTCTATGAACCTCAAGTATTATAAATATAAAGTGATTTACTTCTAAACACACCATAGCCAAAGTACTAAAAGACAAAAGCAAAGACATAATAATGAAAGCAGAAAGAGAAAAATACACCCATCATACACAAGGGAACAAAAAAAAAAATATATTAACAGCTAATTTTCCATAATAATTAATGATGCTCAGAAGACAGTGAAAGAATTTGGTAAAAGTGCTGACTAGAAAATAAAATCGGCAGCCAAGAATATTACATCCAGCAGAATTGATCTTCAAAAATGAAAGTAATACGGATTATTTCCAAAATTAAAGAAATTAAAAGAATTCACTACCATAACATCTGCTGAAAGAAAAAGACACCAGATGGTAATTCATATCCAAGGAAATAATAAAGAGCAAGGGAAATGGTAAATGTCTTCATATATATATATATATATATATATAATGAATCTGTATAAAATATATTTTCATATTTATTCTCTTAATTCCTTTTAAAAATGTATGATTATGTAAGAATATGATTATAAAACTATATTGCTAGACTTATAAATTGTATATGTAAAATATATAACAATATTAGCACAAAGGAGGAGAGTGTCATGGAGCTATATTAAAACAAAATTACTGTATTTAACTGGAATTTCAGTATTAATCTAAACAATACTGTGATAAATTAAGATATACAATGTAATCCCTAGGGCAATCACTGAGAAAATCATTTTTACGATAGAGTTTAAAAATTTATGGTGTAATTATTATGGTACACTAAAAATATATATACAAAGTTCAAAAGAAGGCAGTGAAGGAGGAACATAGGGACAAAGCAGGAATGAATCACAGAAAACAGCAAACGACAGACATAAATCTAACCATATTAATCACTGTACCAAATGTTAATGAACTAAACACTCTACACAAAAGACCAGGCTTATCAGACTACGATTTTCAAAAAGTAATATTAAACTCTGTGTTGTCTATAAGAAAATAGTTTACATTCATATAGACAACTAGGTTGAAAGAAAATGAACCACTGACAAAAATGTAAGAGCTAAATTATTAAAGCTCTAGGACAAATCATAGAAGAAAACCTTAATTATCTTGTGATAGGCAAAGATTTCTTAGATATAACATCAAAATTATACCCTGGAAAAGAAAAAAATTAGACTTTAGGAAACTTAAGAACCTTTGCTTTTTGACGTACCAAAAAGAAAATGAAAAGATATTCCAGAGACTGGGAAAAAGATAACTGCAAATTATATATCTGATAAAGAATTTGTATCCAGAGTAAAAATCTAATAATTCAATAATAAGGATATAAAGCTCTCGATTAAAGCAACATGTAAAAGTTTTGAATAGACTTCCCCTATAGAAGATATACAAATGTCTGATACACACATGAGAAGATGCTCAACTTCATTATTATTAGTTGAGGGAACTGCAAATTAAACCACAGTGAGAAAGGCATCACAGAATTATAATAACAAAAAGGTAGAAACAGCCTGTGTCCATCACCTGATGAACCGATAAAGAAAATGCCCATTATTCATACAATGGGATACTATTCAGTAATAAGGAGGAATGAAGTCATAATATATGCTATAACATGATGAACTTCAAAAATATTTTTAAGTGAAAAAAGCCAGTTACAGTGAACTACATATGGTATAACTCTATTTATAAGAGATTTCCAGAAACGGCAAACATAGACAAAAATCAGGTCAATGGCTGCCTGGAGCTAAAAGTAAAAGTAAGGATTAACTACCCTCTACTTTTATTTAGCAACCTCAGAAAAATAGAATGAAAAACCAAATTGCTTAAAATTAAGTTTCTGGTAGATGGAGGCAAGAAATAAAAAGTTAGTCATTGTAGAAAAACAGTGAGTTCATGAACTGTGGTTTGTACCAGCAACATATGTATAGTATGATCAGATTGCTATCACATTGGTGAGAAGGTAAATAGGCAGAAAAATTCCCCAAATGTAAATGGTGGCATTTAAAAGATTATATAATCAAGTAAATGAGGTGAAAGCTATGTTGATTGGTTTGATCTAATCATGTCAGATTGTATTAAAAAAAATAGCACCCTGTACCACACATACACATGAATGTATTCATGATATATGTGTATTTGAAGTAATAAAAAAATAAATAAAAAGATCCATGTAAGACCTGGCTACCTATTCTAGCTCAACCATAGTCAATAGCTGCAGGGCATCCTCAAACATAAATTTGCCATTATTTTTCATTTCACCTTTTGTTTTTAATGTATATTTTCAAAATGTTTTACAATGAAAATGTGTTACATTTCATTTTTAGAAGTTATTTAATACTACTGTAACATGTTATCTGACACTTTGCATTCTTTTGCCTTCAGAATTTGTTAGTCTCATGTCTTACACCCTAGAATCCTCTACTGCCATCATTAAATCCTTTTAAACCCTTTTTATGTGATTAAAACTTCATTGTTAAAGTGCATTTTCATGTGAAAGAATTTTAACAGAAAATCATTATATGCTCCTCATCAAATAACATAAAGCCATATCTTGATAAGGTAGCAGAAAATGCAGCATTATCTGCTTTGGGGGAACAAACTTGTGCTCTGAGGAACAGCAGGCCCACCATATATTACAGTTTGCCACCAACTACTCAAGGAACCTAAAATAATTCACATGGTTTCTCAGGCCACAATTTCTTGAGACGCATAAGATATTTTAGGTTGAATAACATATAAATACCTTTCATGTTTTTTAAAATTTTTGGCTCCACACTAAAAATGGACTTATTTCCACTGTCGAGATTTCTAATCATTTTAATTGCAAAAGATGAACTAAAAGTTATACTTACATGTTGGAAAAATACTGGAAAATCTTCCAAGTTCAAAGACTAGGCAGATTTGTGAATAGACCATACAGAACCATAATGAATTATTTTCCTTACTTCAGATATGGTATTCTATGATAAATTTCAATTGTTGGGGTTTAAATGAATATCAAGTAAAGATGTTCATGTTTGTATAATCTGTAGCCTTTAAGATGTGCCTATATATGCAGTCCAAAGTTGCTTATTCTCCCAAAGGAAGATTTTTCGGCAAAAATCATGTCCTCAGTCACAAATTTTCTTGTTACCATAGTGATAAGAATAAAGAATGAAAACAAAAGAGAACCTAAAAATACGTGAAGACATACAGACAGTTTTAGGAATGTGACCTAGTTGGTGTCGTACCCTGAAAAAGTTAATCAATTGAATTAACTACATGAGTGTTAGGTGAAATTTTCTACTGCATAAAAATGCGTAGGTTGCACATCTGGAGCTATTATACACAATCAAAGAAGTCAGTATGAATGAAAATGACTGACAATGTGAAATGCAAAAAATCAGATTCTCTTAAAATGAAATATAAGAGAATCAACTAGTAATCCATTAATTTGGTTCCTTTTCCTATAATTTTTGTATCCTTTTCATTATTTTAGAAAATCTCCATTAATTGAAAGCTTCCAATTCACAAAAAAAATTTTTTTTTAATTACATGGTTCAGTATAACTAGATATATATTTTAAATTATATTGGAGTGTCCCTTTCTATAAAGGAAAGCTTCCCAATCCTGTACATTATATTAACAATAATACCTTTGTAAACTAAGTTTGGTTTTGAAAATTCTAGGGAGATTTTTGTTTGTTTTTAATTCTTTTTATTTCAGAATATTACTGGGGTATACATTTGGTTACCCAGTTTGTTTTGTACATTTCAAGTCAAAGTTGTAAGTGTGCCCTTCATCCAGAATGAATGCATTATACCTATTAAGTGTGAATTAACCCAACTGTTCCTTCCCCCTTCCACATACTTGATTTGCATTGAGTTTACGTCCCTCAGTGCACATAAGTGTTGATTAACTAGTTCCAATTTAGTATTGAGTACATGTGGTGTTTGTTTTTCCATTCTTTTTTTTTTTTTTCCTGAGACAAGAGTCTCACTATGTCACCCTCAGCAGAGCGCCATGGCGTCATAGCTCACAGCAACCTCAAACTGACTCTTGGGCTTAAGTGATTCTCTTGCCTCAACCTCCCAAGTAACTGGGACTACAGGTGCCCACCACAATGCCTGGCTATTTTTTTATTGCAGTTGTCATTGTTGTTCAGCTGCCCTGGGCTGGGTTCAAACCTGACAGCCTCAGCGTAAGTGGCTGCCGCCATAACCACTGTGCTACGGGCGCAGAACCTGTTTTTCCATTCTTATGATACTTCACTTAGAAGAACGGTCTCTGGGCTTATTGAAGTTGTTACAAAAAAAATAATTAGATCACCCTTATTTTTTTCATGGCTGAATATTACTCCATGGTATACAAATGGCAGATTTTACTAATCCACTCATGTATTGATGGGCATTTGGGTTGTTTCCACATCCTTGCAGTTGTGAACCATGCTGCTATAAACACTTGCACGCAAGTATGTTCATGATAGAATGTCTTTTCTTCCTTTGGGTAAATGCCTAGTAGTGAAACTGCTGGATTGAATGGTATATCAGAACTCTTGTAGATATTGGCTTTGGTAAAGAATTTATAAAAACAGACCTCAAAAGCAAACACAGCAACAAAAATAAACAAGTGGATCTGATCAAATTAAAAACTTTCTACATAGCCAAGGACATAATCAACGGAGTAAAAAACCCACAGAATGAGAGAAAATATTTGCATGCTATATATCTGATAAAGGGCTGTTAACTAGGATCTATAAATAACTCAAGCAAATCCTCAAGAAAAAATCAAACAACTCCCTTAAAAAGTGGGCAAAAGACATGAACGGAAACTTTTCAAATGAGTATATTTTAATAGCCAACAAACACATGAAACATGCTCAACATATCTAATCATTAGGGAAATGCAAATCAAAACCACAGTAAGATATCACCTAACTCTAGTGAGAATGGCTTTTATCAAAAAATCCCAAAACAACAAGTTCTGACATGGATACAGAGAGAAAAAAACATGTTTACAATATTGGTAGGAATGTAAACTAGAACAACCTCTACAGAAAGTAGTCTGCAGATACCTTAAAAATCTGAAAATTCTAGTTTGAATGACAATTGTAATAGACGCAATCATTTACAGAAACCTACTTTATTGCAAGGCACTAAAATAGTCTATGAAAGATGAACAAAAGGCAGCCCTTGCTATCAAACTTTTTTAACCATACACCTAATTATGTTTTTATAACATTGATTTTTTTTTAAATGTCCCCACACTGTAAAATGTAAAAAGCATTTACCTTGATGTGAAGAGACCAGGGTTAAAGTTCTAGCTCTGTCAATGAGCTTAGGAAAGTTTCTTTCTAAGCCTTAGTTCTCTCATCTAATAAAATGAGCATAAATGAACCTATCACCTTCTCTGGTACACAGATCACTATGATAATCAAAAGAGATGACATTGGTGGAAACCGTATCTCTATAAAAATGAATCACTATAAAATTAGGTTCAATGGCACCTATAGCTCAACCGGCTAAGGTGCCAGCCACATACACCTAAGGTGGCGGGTTCGAATCCCCAGCCCGGACCCACCAAACAACAATGACGGTTGCAACCAAAAAATAGCCGGGCGTTGTGGCGGGCACCTGTGGTCCCAGCTACTTGGGAGGCTGAGGCAGGAGATTCGCTTGAGCCTAGGAGTTGGAGGTTGCTGTGAGCTGTAATGCCACAGCACTCTACCCAGGGGGACAGCTTGAGGCTATGTCTCAAAAAAAAAAAAATTAGGTTCAATTAAAAAAATTATGAAAACTTATTTTCATAATTATTTAAGAATATATAAAAATTACTTATAGATAATAACATTTATTTTTTAATTTTTTTAATTTTCTCTATACATATACATAAGTTGATTTGGTTTTCACTTTTTGCCTTTAAAAAATTAAAAAGGTTCAAAATTTAATAACAGTAACAATGTTTAAAATCAGGACTATAAAAAACCTCAAAGAATAAAGATAAATACTTTTATAAAAGAAATCAGATGACTGCTGAAGTATTGAGCAATAATAATAATAATGCAAAAAAATAACTTCACATTGTCAAATAAGAGTACATCTATCACAGAATGCTTTGACTCTGAGGTTCAGTATGGAGTCATCAGTTAACTTCTTCTTCTTCTTTTTTTTTTTGGATAATAACATTTATTAAGCTCACATATCAAAATTCTAATGGAATTTTAGGGAAAAAAACTACAATTCATATGTACCCACAAAAGACCATCAATAGCCAAATCAATCTTGAGAAAGAACAAGGTTGGAAGCATCACACTGACTGATTTCATACTGTATTACAAAGCTATAGTATGTAGCTAAGTTATTCAAAACAACGTGGTACAAGAATTAAAACCATACAAATAGATCAATGCAATAGAACAGCAAGTCAAAAACTAAAACCACACACATAGCAGGCAGCTAATCTTGACCAGGATGCCAAGAATACACAATGGGGAAAGGATAGTTTCTTCAATAAACGGTGTTGGAAAAAACTTGATATCCATATGCAAAAGAATGAAATTGAACCCTTATCTTATACCATATATAAAAATTAACTTGAAATGGATTAAAGACTTAAAGTCTAAAACTGTTAAATTCCTAGAATGAAAACTGAGAGAAAATCTTCTTTATAGCAGTCTTGGTAATGGTTTGTTGGCTATGACCAAAAGCATAGGCAACAGAAGCAAAATAAAATAACAAAGGTAACTACATCCAATTAAAAAGTATCCACACAACAAATGAAATAACCAACAAGATGAAAAGGCAACCTACAAAATGGGAAAAAATATTTACAAACCATATATCTGATATTGGGTTAACATCTAAAACAAATAAACTCATACAACTTGATAGCAAAACAAACAAACAAACAAAAAAAAAAAAAACAAGAACCAAAAAACTAAAAATGTCAAAGAACCTGAAAAGATATTTCTCCAAAGATGCCTTGCAAATGTCTGACAAATATATAAAAAAAAAATACTCAACATCACAATCACCAATGCAAGTCAAAGCCATAATGAGTTTATCACCTCACATCTGTTATGATAGCTATTATCAAAAAGGCAATAGATAAGAAGTGCTGGTCAGGATGTGGAGGAAAAGGAACCCTCGTATACTGTTAGTAGGAATGTAGTTTGGTACAGCTATCCTGTAAAAAAAAATGGAAGTTTTCAAACAATTAAAAATAGAACTATCATAAGACCCAACAATCCTACTCCTGCATATATATCCAAAGGAAATGAAATCAGTCTGTCAAAGAGCTATCTGCACCCCAACATTCATTGCAGGATTATCACAATAGCCAATGTAGGGACTTAACCTGTGTATAACAATGGATGAATAGATCAAGAAAAGAATATACTGCAGCTGAGTGTGGTGGCTCACCCATATAATCCTAGCACTTTAGGAGGCTGAGGTGGATGGATTGCCTGAGCTCGCAGGTTCAAGACTAGCCTGAGCAAGTTCTAGACACCATCTCTTAAAAAAAGCTGGGTGTTGTAGCAGGCATCTGTAGTCCCAGCTTCTTGGGAGGGTAAGACAAGAAAATTGCTTGAGCCCAACACTGTATAAATCTCACCTACATATGGAATCTAAAAAAGTTGATCTTAAAGAAGGTGGGGAAATAGAGGAAATGTTGGTAAAAGCATTCAAATTTTCATTTAAAAGACAGAAAAATTCTAGGAATCTGCTATACACCATGGTGAATGTAGTTCATAATACTATATTATATACTTGAACTTTGCTGAAAAAGTAGATCTTAAGTGTCCTCAATACACACACACACAGGCTAAGTATGGATTTGGTGTATACATTCATTAACTACACAATGAAAATGTACCTCAAATCATCACATTGTATACCTTGAACATAAATCATTTTAACTTGTCAATTAAACTTCAGTAAAGCTGGAGGAAAAAAGAAAAAGCAAAAAGCTAAGAAGAAACTTAAAGGATTAAAGATTCATTGGGATTTCCCACATCCTGGTGACAATTTCCATCCCCTTCCTAATCTTTAGTAAAGAGAAAAAATTGCCTCATTTAAATTATTAAATATTCTCATACAACACTATCCTTTCATTTATTTACTATTCATAAAAGAAATACGTTTAACTGTAAATGTCTATTGTACCGAAATAGCTTACAATTATAATTTAAACTTGACATATTCTTCAGAACCAAATCTATCCACAAGGAAGCTTTTTAGCATCAGTATTTAAACTATATCCAGCTAGTCATAACTTATTTCTATCAAATATATATATATATATATATATATATAAGCTATAAAAAATTAAAACCATCTCTCCCCTCCTTCTCCTAAAAAAAATTACAATATTGACTTCTTTTAACATACCTTTTAAATCTTTCTTAATATATATTCATATTAGATACAAAGAAATTTAAGGAAAAATACTTATAAAACAAGTTTAATAAAAGTAAGAGAATGAAGGAAAGGAGCAAGAGAAGAAAGTAGGGAGGGAGAAAAGAAGGAAGTAGAAAGGCAAAGAAGAAAAGACGACCAGAAATGAGAAGCAACTTACCTGGATGGACCAGGTCCCAGACATCATCAATTTGTTTCTGGGTTGGGAAATGACCACAGTCATTGAAGAACTTAATGAGCTCACTTCTGTCTATTCCTTGCCAATATTCTCTCTTGGAAAACATTGTTTCATAGACTAAAAGATCAGAAAGGTAAAAAAAAAATATATATATATATATATATATATTCTTTGTAAATAATATATCAAGTACAAGCCACCTAAAGGGTTCATCTGGACTTGAAGAAATTTTAACTCCAGCTTTATTTTCACATCTACCAATAAGCCTCCATCATTAATTACACTAGCACTATGTCAACCTTCTGGCAAGTGTCACAAGGAAATGGACATGCCTCTCCTCCCACAACCCCCACATTCCACAGCAGTGAAAATCAGACTTGATTCCCTAAGAACATTGGTGTCCTCTATCCTGATCTTTTGATAATTGACCATAGACCCTACATATGTCAACACTCAACTCATATCACAGGATACAGCTTTAATGTCAGGATTTCTGGCAGCCTGACTCAGGCTGAACCATTTCAGTGTTCATTATTTATCAGATCCTCTACTTTCCCTCATTTCTTTTTGATTTCTACATATATCATAACTACTAGAATTGGTGATTCCAGTTTGGATTAAGTCAGCCCCTAATTGGGGGAAATATCTTTTTGCTTGCAAATTTCTCGTATTCTTACTTTTTAGTTATATAATTTTCTACTCCTGGCTCAGGACTATTGCCAAAAACCACTCAATTGTGCCACCTGTCATCTGTCTTATACCTGACAGGAGTTAAACAATGAGTAAGACAATTGATTCATACACTGTATAAGTGTAGTTTCCCACAAACTACATTTCTACATATCTTCTCTTCAAAGAGAAGGTCCATCAAAGGTAGCATTGAGTCTCTACTCTGAAGTGTGGTAGATTAACCATGAAGCCAACTGTTAGTAAGCATTTACAGGATGTCAGGGTCTGGTCTGAAATATAGGCTCACAATGGCAAAGGACAGCAGAATGGTTTCTAACAAAAGTTCTATCATCCCAGCACTCAACCATACAGATTTCAATTTTCTATCCATTTATTCAGTAAGTCAGTCATTCATTTGAAGGAGACAGTCACGAAAAATTAACAAATTCAAAAATATTTAGTGATTCCTTAAACATGAGTAGTTATTCTGGATCCTGAAACACAGCATTTAGATAAATAAATGTAAATTTACATTTAGTATACCTATGACTTTTTCTCTTTTTTCAAATAAGCAAACTAGAGCAGTTTCTTTGGTGCCCTGTTCATACATCCTCATCCTTTACAAATTGACAATATCTGCATTCTATTGCCTAAGGGCTCCCTCTGGCTGTGGACTTCACTCTACCCACCTGTGCAGCAATCCTGGCATACCAGGGAATTAAAGACCCTCCTTGCTGTAGCCCTCAACCACTGGAACTAATAAAGACCCACCCAGCACATCAGGCAAGATGGCTACACTGTTTTCTGGAGTTCCCCACAGAGATTAAGCTCCAGTTGTCACATTCTAATTTCCCGGATAATACAATCTTTTTTGACTTTCATCATTTTCTTGCCTAACTACTCCATTTCACTAACAGTATGTTCTGGGATTAACTCCCAAATAAATTAGTTGTATTTGAATTCTACTGTCAGGCTTTGATTTTAGAGAAACTCCCAACTGTAACAATAAGAATTTCACCTTTTACTCCTTTTTTATATTTAAGTAAATATATTTCTTCTTGAAGAAGTATATAGTTTTACTAGTTTTTCCTTGAATTAACCAGTTTTAGATGTTTCTCATAAAATCAGATTAATGCATTTATTAATATTATCACTTTGTGACTGTATTAATAGATAACAATTCCTTTAACTTGTATGTTATGTACTATAAGCAAACTTTTAGAAACATGTAAGCAGAATTAATAATCTAGGCTGGTATAAAAGATACAACAAATCATGAAAATTACTGAAAACTTTCTGATCATTAAAAGATGCTTTAAAAGGTACACAAATAGGGTGGCACCTGTGACTGAAAGGAGTAGGGTGCCAGCCCCGTATGCCAGAGGCGGCAGGTTCAAACCCAGCCCCGGCCAAAAACCACAGGAAAAAAAAAAAAAAAAAGGTACACAAATAATCTGCCAAATGGCACCCAAGCAGCAACCAAAGCATAGAAAGTATGGAAAGGTTTTTAGAAAGTATGGAAAGATTTTAAGGAACATTAAGACAAATGAAAACTTGAAAATTATGTGAACTCTAGAGTTACTTTAACCCCCAACTTAAATAGACACTTTGGCTGGTAATTCTTTAAATTATTCATTTGGCTAATTCTACTCTACTGTTCAGATCGCATGTTGTACAGACCCTATGTTATCTTTGCCTCATGTCAGCCTATTTTTCAACAAAATTACCAGAGTGATATATTCAACACACTTGGCACCATAGTCCTCTGTTCATAGTTCTTCAATGGTTTCCCATCTCTTTTCATGGTAAATGTGATGGTCCATAAAGCCTGATCCAATGACCACTTTCTACTTCCTTTCCCATTTCATCTTGCTCTGCTCTCACTCACAAACTCCATTCCAGTAATGTTAATCTCCCGACTTCCTCCAACACTAGCAAGCCACCAAGTGAAGGCCTTTGTGCTTGATATTCTTTCTGTAGAACATTCTTCCCATATAGATCCACCTGGCTTACTCCTCACTTATGTTAACACTTTTACTCAAACAGCTGCTCAGCTAGAAATCACCAGAGCCCAGACTGTAAAATAGAAATCACAATACTTTTGTTTTCCCCAATCAGAAAGGTTAAGATACAAAAACAGTGATATCTGTAATTACAAATCAATGGAGAGAAATAATGGAAAGAAAGTAAAGCTAAGAAATATAAGCAATATTCTATAAGGTTAATGAATTGATTAACAATTTTGATATGAAGACCAAGTAAAATAGTGGGAACATTTTAGAAAGAATAGGTGATTTGGAAATCAGTAGCTAAAAATTAAAGTGAGTGGAAAAGAAAAGTAGCATAACAGTACCTATAACCATTAGATACTAGTACATACTAGTATATATTTTGTTAAAATTATTTAATATAAAACAACTATCAAGAAGAATATTAAGAATATATTACTGAAGTTTTTACTAGTGTGTACAGAGTTTAAGTACAAAAGTCTTAAAATCTGAGTGCACATTGGAAGTAAAAGGAGTCCCAGCAGCTTCCTAATGGGAGAGGGTCTCTCTCTTATTTGCTCTCTTTTTCTCCCTTCTTCTTCCTCTTTCAATCTCTGGATACTTTGCTCCTTTCTGTTCCTTTCTCTGACAGCCAGTCTGGGTGAACTAATGTAGCTAATCTCTCTAACTTAGGTGGAATCTATCTCTCTGTGCCCCCTATCTCTCCTGACCACCCCTGACTCCTGCTCTCCCTCCTTTCCCTCTCTCTCCCTTGATGTCTTCCTTCCTCTACCTCTAGCCAGAGAAAAGGAATCATTCTAACTTAAAGAGTTCTGGTTATTTGTAACTATCTTTTGGCACAAAATTGTATCACCACTAATAAGTTTAATGAAAACTATCCTTTTTACAAATATTTTTGAGCCTTCTGATAAAGTAGGCATATGCTAGATACAGGGTAGTTGATAAAAAAGCATAATATGTATAGTTCCTATCTTCATGGAACTTATAATCCTAAATGTACAATTTTATGACTAGCTGAAACTACCGAAAATGTAGCATTTTTCTTTATAAAGCAGTGAGATGATTCCAATTAAATATAATTTACTTACATCATTTATTTTTGTTAGTAAAGAAACTGGCTCTAATAATCTATCCTAACCCTAAGCAATATTGAATTCATTAAATATAAATTGAATCTCTGAAAGTTAAGATATATATTGGAAAACATGTTCTATGAATAGAATTCTAACACTAATAAGCAATATGTAGTTCAGTCTGCTGAGTATCTATTAACTGTTCTGATATCAATATTTAATTTTCCTTTGGGGAGCTACCTCTCCTCCAATGGATATAGCTTTTGCAACTCTCAAGCAAGATTCCCTACCCACATACTGCAAAGTGTTGAACTTATGACTAAGCTGAATCAATCAGGTGCTCTCTGCCTAGAATTTCAATTTAAAGCAAAGGAACACCAACAACAACAAAATTTAAGTGATAACAGCTTATCTATTGTAAAGGACGCCAAGAGCCAGATGACCTCTGAGCAAGATGATTTGAAGCTGGGTGGTGGACCTTCAGGCAATTCGTCCGCAGGTGCTTCTTGCAGACAAAGCCCAAGCCCATGGCAATCCTTAGGCATGTCTAATACTCCCCTCACCTGTATTGTACTATCTCAATAAAAGGCTAGTGCGGAGGTTGCTTGGGGCTACCCTGCAAAGAAGGGTTAGCCCACCTCCCTCAAGTTTGCACTTCTAATCCACGTCACGCCTGGTTCCTTCCTGTGGTGATCGAGACCAGGGCCATAGGGGCCTGAGGAGTGCAATGTCTGGCGTAAGCTGGCAGGATACAGCAGGACACAACAGGACACCAGGGACATGAACCAAAGGGAAAAGTGACACTCAGAGGTAAAGTGAAGCCTTTGGTAGACAGTGGGAGGGAGTCCAAACAGAAACTCTGCTCAGGGCAAGTGGGACCTTTAGCCAATCTAGAAGCTAGGGAACCTCACATGGAATAGGTGAGGTGTTTTAATAAATAAGCAAGTAGGGAAATTATCAGTTGCGCCAGAATCAGGAAATCAGGACCCACTGGTGAATGAAAGAAGTTAAAACCATTTCTTTAATATTTTTGTTTCAAACTATTCTCGGAAAGACAGTATAATTCAATTCTATGCCATGGGAGCACTCTGCCAGCTTAGTTAGACCTGTGGTGCTCAGCATAAAACTGAGGAAATTAAACCAGACCAATGGATGATGATAGAGAATAACTATATTAAGAATTAAACTACCTTTGTGCTAGGGAGCTCCATTTGAAAAAAGAGTCTAGAATCAATTAGCAAAAATTCCACTGGAAAAGCAATTTAAAGCAGGAAAATCACCACTACCGAAGAAATGTGAAGTGTAGGACCACTGAAGGACCGCAAGTAACAGAGCCTTTGAGAGGAACTATGAAGTGCGGGGCCATTAGTCCATGAGTAACAGTCTTTTGAGATCTGTGAAGGGTGGATTTAGGACCACGAGTAGCAAAGCCTTTGGAATAGCAAGAGAAAAATCCTTGCTTGCAAAGATTGCAAGGAAAGCATAATCTTTTGTTCTTCTGTTAAGTAAATCTCAAAGGAAAGTTCATACAGTTAAAGAAATAGTAACTTCTCTCAGCTAAGATTTTCTCAGTTGTTTTCTCAACTGAAAAAGACCTTTGAGGGAATTGACATTACCATCACATTTTTTCCCTAGCAGCAGCTAATAGTTTAAATATGTATTGGGCTTAGTCATTTAAAGAGCCCATACCTAGAATTCTGAACTTTGACCATTACTATATTTTGCCTAGCAAGAAAAGGGCTAGATAACAGGAAGAACTGCCCTTACCACATTAAAAATTATTTTGTTTGTATATAAAAATGAGGGGAAAGGTAGCAGCCAATATAGTTTAACAGTCCTAAGTATATGCTCAGCAGAGCTCTTTTCACTCTTAATTTTCTGAATCTTAGCAATGACAAAAAGACAGCTGCAGAACGCCATTGGACATCTCTCATTCATTTACCATCCTCTTCAATACAACAACCTATTTTTTATTAAAAAAAAAAAAAACTTGACATGTCAGAGTGGAAGCCTGGTTATGCATTGCATTGGGGTCAAGGTTTTGCCCACATTATTACAGAATATCAAGAGAAGCAGTGGTTACCAGCCTGATGGATTAAGCCTCAACACAAGCAGGAAACCTTGCCAGCACCTTAACATTTGTTTTTACTAACTTTTTATTTTATTCACAGGACCTTAGCCTAGGTAATTTCATAATGGGGAAACCCTGGATCAATCTCCTCTGTGGGAACTCTAGCTGCCTCTCCCATATCACCATCCATTACATCAGGAAGCAGTTAAGAGCAGTCAGTGTCCTTTTTCCCAAAGAGGCAGTTGGAACGTCCATGCAGTGTGGGAAGATTGATATAGGATTTCATTATTTTGGGCTATATATTTGGCCCCAGGAAACCTCAGGATGCATCTTTTAAACATTAAAGGTTATGATAACATAGACCTTGAACAGTAAGCTTAAAGGTAACAGTTATTCTGTATTGGCCAAGGTAAGAGAATTTCACTTGTTGGATTTATATCAGTTTCAGCTGGGCACCTGATCGTTAAAGTTATTAGTTCTGTTGCTGTATTTCTGTTACACTTATATACCTTTTGCTTCTTATACTAAGCAGGAAGGAAAGTTCCCTGGTGAGGAGAATGGCTGAAATAACCAACAACAGATTTTCTCCCTTGCCTATCCAGAAATGT
>CAUYTI010070723.1:0-28213 GCA_963575145.1 Galago senegalensis | reverse complement strand
TCACCTTCCTGGTCCTTCAGATTGGAGGGTATCTTAAAGGGTGTTTTTATGATCTAGTAACTAAACATTTTATATTTTTTTTTTTTTTTTTTTTTTTTTGAGACAGAGTCTCAAGCTGAGCCCCTGGGTAGAGTGCCATGGCCTCACTGCTCACAGCAACCTCCAACTCCTGGGCTCAAGCAAGTCTCCTGCCTCAGCCTCCCAAGCAGCTGGGACCATCATTGTTGTTTGGTGGGCCTGGGCTGGATTCAAACCTGCCACCTTAGGTGTATGTGGCTGGCACCTTAGCCTCTTGAGCCACAGGTGCCGAGCCAACATTTTATCTTTTTAAGAAGAAATTACTGTGATAATGAATTAAAAATTCTTACAGTTCTGAGAATTTTTGGCTGCTTCTAAAAAGCCCCCTTAAATTGGTCAACTGAAATATTTATAGATCTTTGCAATGTTTCAGTATGTGAACAAAATTTTCATAGGAATGGGAAAGAATACCGTATTTACTTTCTTTCTTTCTTTTTTTGAGACAGAGTCTCACTTGATAGAGTGCCATGGTGTCTTAGCTCACAGCTAAGGTTCAAGTGATCCTCTTGCCTCAGCCTCCCAAGCAGCTGGGACTACAGTGCCCGCCACAATGCCCAGCTATTTTTTAGAGACGAGGATCTCGCTGTGGCTTAGGCTGGTCTCGAACCTTCGAGCTCAGCAATCTACCTGCCTCAGCTTCCCAGGTGCTGGGATTACAGGCTTAAGCCACAGCACCTGGCCTTCATATTTACTTTTTTAACACATACATACACTGAGGAGATGAAGAGAGATGATTTCTTTTCTTTTTCCTTCCAAACTTGACAGTGGCTAAATGAAAGCTTGGTAAGATAGATTGAAAAACTTCATTTTTACAAATCAAAAAAAGTGATTAAATATTAAACAGGAAGAATATGTTTCCTCAAAAATAGAAAAATTATATGAAGATAAATATACATACATATATTTAATTATTATAATAGTTCTCTTAATCAGTACTTCTTCAAATTCTTCCTTAGACCTCCAGAGTTCCCATAATTTCCTATGCTTAATATCACATTGTCCTTCTCTAATAAAAAAAAAAAAACTGGCTTGGCACCTGTGGCTCAAGTGGCTAAGGCGCCAGCCACATACACCTAGGGTGGCGGGTTCAAATCCGGCCTGGGCCTGCCAAACAACAATGACAGCTACAACTAAAAAATAGCCAGGCATTGTGGCGGACACCTGTGGTCCCAGCTACTTGGGAGGCGGAGGCAGGAGACTCACTTGAGCCCAGGATTTGAAGGTTGCTGTGAGCTGTGATGCCATAGCACTCTACCCAGGGGGATAGCTTGAGGCTCTGTCTCAAAAAAAAAAAAAAAACGAAAAACTAAGACACCATCATCTATCTTTTTTCTGGGGGCAGAGTCTTGCACTGTTTCTCCTGCTAAAGTACAATGATGTTGTCATAGCTCACAGCAACTTCAAACTTTTGGGCTTGCGCAATCCTTATGCCTCAGCCTCCCAAATAGCTGACACACACCACCATGCCCAGCTAATTTTTCTACTTATAGTAAAGACAGTTTCACTCTTGCTCAGGCTGGTCTTGAACTCCTAAACTCAAGGGATCAGGACCTTCCCACTTCAGCCTTCCAGAATGCTAGGATTACATGCATAAGCCACCATACCTGGTCCATAATCTACCTTTCAAGATGTATTCGCTTGGCTGGTAAGATAGCTCATACCTATACCCCTAACACTCTGGGAGGTGAGGGGAGAGGATCCCTAGAGTTCAATTCAAGAGCAGCCTGAGTAAGGTCCTGTCTCTAGTAAAAATAGAAAAATTAGCTGGGCATTGTGGCAGGCACATGCAGTCGTGGCTACTGGGGCTGATTCATTACTTGAATCCAGGAGTTTGATGTTGTGAGCTAGGCTGACACCAGGGCACCCTAGCCTGGGGCAACAGGGTGAGATTCTGTCTCAATCAAACTGGATACACCAGCTTTACCATAAACAACAACGATCAGTGTTATACTATTTCTCCTGAAATCCCATCTTTCCTAGCTTAAAGTGAATACATCTTTTAAGTCACCCCCTCACTCCTGGGAAGTCTTCCCCAACCTTTTCCTCAGGCAAAATTCAACCATTCTCTAAACATACATGCAAAGAACTTTGTATATACCTCTTTTAGATCTCATATTCCAGCATATTGTAATTATTTGTACTAGCTGCAATTGTGTAGGGACCTTGGGCTTCTCACAATAGCTCTATTCGTCTTCCTGCTGTCTTCCTTAGCACAGGACTTTGGGCTTCAAAGTAGCCTTGATACCACAAGATTGCTGCTACAGTTCCAGCTATCACATCCATGTTCCAAGCAGGAATAGGATTGAGTTAGCTCTGTCAGTATCCCCTTACTAGCACACTAATATTTTTTCCTGGGAGTTCCAAGTGACAACTTCTATCCACTTACCATTATCCTCTACTTAAGTTATTCCCACTGCAAAGGTTGTGAAATGAACTTTTTTCAGTTGGGCACAAAATCAGGTTTCTATTACTAAAAGAAGAAAGGGAGAAAGGAATGAGATAGGTGGCCAGCATCATCTGCCTCATTTTCCTTTTTTAGCACATTTCCTCAGATGGATGTCAAGTTCACAGAAGGTTGAGATTATGTCATGTTCATTTTTGTTATAATCCCAGAAGCAAGCATGGTAGCAAAGTCAACTATGTTTATTTTTAAAATTATGTTATTAATTGAAAAAAGAGGAATGGAAATCATAGTGTGTTGTATGTTAGAAGAAAGAAAAGCAAAGAAAGGTGTTAAAGGAGTGGCATTAGTTATTTTTTATTTATATTGTCATTTATTCATTTAACTGTTATTTCAACTAACGTTAATTGAGCTCCTCATCCGAGCCAGGTGCTGTGTCAGGCACCAAGGATAGAGTGATGAATATATCATTGTCCCTGGCTTTCAGATGTGGGTAGGGCCAAGGTTAGCAAAGGTTGGTGAGGGCTTCACAAGTAAACAAACAATTTCAGGATAACGTGATGAGAGTGTTGAGTCTGAACCACCATTTGAGAAGTTGGGAATCTGAAAGTTTATTTTGGGTGAAACCCATACCAGGGAAAGTGGGGGAGAGGAAGAAAGACAGGTGGTGCCAGACAATAAAGACTTTATGTTATATTCAAAAGTCCACAACTTACTACCACCAGCGCCACATGCCTACTGGTTTTAAAATTTTCATTTCTGTGGTCTCCCAGACATCCTCATGAAGGGATTGCCCAACACTCTGCCCTTGATGGACTCTAACTCTCTAACAGTCACTTTCTGGGTGCAGACGTCTTGGCTGGTCCAGAGTGTAGTCACAACTGTGTTCCAAGGACTGCACTGGGCATGGAACAACTGCCTTCCCGGATATCCCATCTTCCAGGTTAGTGTTCCCTGGGGGGCCAGTCCGGGAAATGCTGTTCTAGACACCTATTTCTCATACTCGACAATACAGCTTCATTGAACATCATAAGAGAGTTGCTAGAGATTTCTAGAGAGAAGGATTTATCCCTAAGAACTGCAGATCTAGGCTTTCTTAGTGTGTTAACACCTTGATTTCAATTACATGAGTTACCAGACTGACACAGATTCAGGGGAAGCAACAAGTCACTGCTTCAGCAATCTTATAAAGTCAGTTATCCCAATGAAGATTTTTTTTTTTGAGACAGAGCCTCAAGCTGTCCACCTGGGTCTAGAGTGCTGTAGCATCACAGCTCACAGCAACCTCCAACTCCTGGGCTCAAGCGAGTCTCTTGCCTCAGCCTCCCAAGTAGCTGAGACCACAGGCGCCCGCCACAACGCCCCGGCTATTTTTTGGTTGTAGCCATCATTGTTTTGGCGGGCCCGGGCTGGATTTGAACCCCCCACCTTAGGTGTATGTGGCTGGCGCCTTAGCCACTTGAGCCACGGCACTGAGCCCCCAATGAAGATTTAGCAAGGAATGAATTCACCTGTCATCTTACTCAGCATATAATACATACAGCTAGAAATGTATCTAAACCAACTCCAATTCTGGAGAACAGCTATCCCCCTCCACAGGAAGCACAGATGAGAGGGAGATACTTGAAGATGCTATGCTGTTGGCCTTGAAGACAGAGGAAGGAGGCCTCAAGCCAAGGAAAGCAGGTGGCATCTAGAACCTGCAAAGGCAAGGAACTGGAGTCTCCCTTCAAGGCTGTAGAAGGAACAGAGCCCACACCCTGCCTGTAGATTTCTGACTTTTCAGATCACAAGATAATCAATTTTCATTGTTTTTAGGCCCTTAGTTGGTGGTAATCTGTTATAGCAGCAATGGAAACAGTGCAGGCTTCCTAACCCATCTCCCCCTCCCTTTCATTCCCACCGCTCTCCATAGTAGTCTTTTCTTTTGGTTTTGCCTCTTTTCCGAATCCATTCTCTCAAGTTGTTTTCTTAAAAATTAAATCTTATTGTGTTACAGGGTTTTGAAGTGCATGAATACTGACTGACTGCAGTTAGGCTCCTTTCTGGGAACATCATTAGAAACCAGAAGAAAGAGTTGTTTACAAATTCCATCAAGGGTATTTGGTATGATGTCAGGAAGGCTTAACAGGGATGTGATTATAGCTAAGAAAGGTTAAAACAAATTGTACCTTTACACTGAAGAAAGAATAAATCAACCAAATGGGCTGAGGCAGGACCGAGATTTTCTCGGCTTACCCATCACTGGATGGAAGCAAATAGACTGGTGTGGGAGCCGCCAGTAAAGCATGTTCTAGTATGCAGGAAAGGATACCTAACCAGAAGCCTGGATTTTAGGACGGGTTTCTCCTAAATAGTGGACATAGGTATTTAATCACAGTAAGTTTAAAATGTCAATCACATGATTCACATGACTACTGTCATTGAGTCCAACAACTTATTCATCTCTGCTTGCATGGTAAAAATGAGGTCCAGATCCTCTTGGTGGGTGATCCACAGAAACTGGACTAAGGGCCAGTTACTAAGTAAGATCCTGAATCCTGGTTCAACAAAAGCCACACTCCCACTGGCTATCACTAACCCATTTCAAGATGTCCACAAAAGAGGGATAACTATCAGCAAAAGAAAAGGGGAAAGTTCTGAGAAGGAAGGAGAGGTCAACGCTGGTGAAAAGGCCTAACAAGATGGGGATTACAATTTTCTGTTAGCTTTTGCAATTAGTCAGTGATTGATGTCGTTCAGCGGAGTGAAAGGCTGACAAGGGGACAAGAGGTTAGAAAACATCACCGTAAGGTCCAAACAACTCCTGTGAAAGAGTCTAGTAGGGTTAAGAGAGATCTGCGTCCTACAGATTCACCTTTAAGTCATATCGCCTTAGGTTTTTGCATTTAAATCATAGAAAATTCTTCCGAATTCCTTAAATACTGGTTTGGCAAATTTAAGTGTCACCATCACTTCTCAGTCCACCTGTGAGGGAGAGGAACTAATGAGCTGTAGAATGACTACAGGTCAAAAAAGAAAAACAAAAAACAGGAAGCAGCAAAGCGTCAAAAAAACCCAAACTCAAAACCAAAGGAATCAGGTTCTGAGTCCGATGAGCTGTTACAAGTTGTGCTTCAAATTTAATACTTTTGTTTTGATGATTAAAAAAAAAAAAAGCAAATGTCTAGAGAATCCCAAGGGGGGCATTTTATTATAATTGGAGTTTTTTCCTGTATCTCATCCTTTATCTGCTCCCCCCATCTCCCTCCAAATTAATAGCTGTTTTTGAATTGTGGGCATGTGTGAGCACAAGCCTGAACCAAGGACTGAATTTTGTCCAGTGGCCTGAGTAACTGCATGCCACACACACACACACACAAAAGTGGAAGAGTGAAAACAGCAGCTATATCTGCATTTCCAGATCAAAGTACTGGTTTCCTTCCTTCATTACCCGCTATTTTTAAAGCTGGGGGGAAGGAGACATGTTCTTCTGAATCTGAGCCCAGCTCTTTCTAAACTTTCCTTACTCACGTCCGTCTGATTCATTCCCTTTTTCCTTTTTTTTTTTTAATCCTACCCCCTCTCCTGCCTCTGTCATTGCCCGCTGCGAAGAGGGAGTCTGAATCACAACCACTCCAGACGAAAAGCAATTCAAACCTAGTCCGTGGGGGAGGGAAGGGCTCTCGTTAATTTTTTTCCATCTGCAGAAAATGCCTCCTACTTTCCGGGGTGACCGTAGAGGGCAGTTTTACAAGTCCCAGCCCCGGGCTATGGAAGATTTTGTTCCCGCGAGCGTCAGCGAGGCTCTGGTCCTCTCACCACGTCCGGCTTTCTGGTCCCCAGGCCACGGTGTGTCGCCGGCCGAGCGTCTGCGGGGTCGTGGCAGGCGCCCGAGGGTCGCCCCGCGCTGCTCCCCCGCCGCGTCGGGGGCTCCCACAATGCAGCGCCGCGTCCCGGTTCCGTTACAAAGTCTCCCCCGGCGCGGGCGAGCGGGCGCGGCGCGGGCGGGGGAGCGGGGAGCGGCGGCTGTAACCCGAGCGCCCGGCCGAGGGGGGCGCCCCCGCGCCGCTCCTCTCGCGCGCTCCGCAGCGGCCCGGCGAAGGGGCGGAGCCCCCGGCCGCCCGGCCCGGCCCGGCCCCCAGCCCGGCCCCGAGCCCAGAGGCACCGGCCGCGGGAGCGAGCTGGCCGCCGACTCCGCCGCCCGCGCTCCTCCGGCGCCCCGCGCCGCGCCCCGCTCGGCGCCCGTCGCCCCGCTCCTTGCCAAGCTTCGTCCGTCCGCCTGCGGCGGCGGCGGCCGCGCTGGGGGCGGCTCCCGCGGCGGCTCCGCAGCTGCCGGGCGCTCGCTCACCCAGCACCCCGCCAGCGGCGTCCACGCTTACCTAGCGCCGGCCGCGGAGGTGCGCGGGGAAGGCGCGCCGGGGAGCCGGGGCCTCCTGCCGGTGCGGGGCGCGCGGCCCGGGCAGCGCCGGGGAAGGCGGCGCGGGGCTGCGCGGCGCGGGGACGGGCGCTGGGCGGCCGCAGGGCTCCGGGCGCCGCTGCGTCCCGAGCTCCCCCGCCGGCCCTGCCGGCGGCCTGCGGGGGCGGCGCAGTTGCGAAACTGAGTAAGTATTAACTTTACTTGGCTGCGGCGATTTCTGGGCAGCTCCAGGGACCCCTCCCTCTTCTCCCGCAGCCTCGGGGCTCCCTCTTCCCCGCCCCCCTCCCCTCTCGGCAGCTGGGGTTCCTTAGTCGGTCCCCCCCACCCCACTCCCGCGCGGGCGCCCCACTTCCTCCGCGTTCACCTTTTCCCGGGTGTCACCCTTTGCGCCTTCTCCCCGCGGCACGCGCGCCGCGGACTGAAAAGTACGAGCTAGTTGGTTTCTTTCTGCTTCCTCCCAGTGTCCTTGGCAGGGGAGTTTAGAGGCCACTTTTGTTGGAAAGGGAATTGTATGTCTGGCTTCTTTAATATTTTGTTCTCTAGATGGAAATCGGATGCTCGCTTGCGGGGTGGCAGTTTGGTGAATGCTTATTTTTTCCTCTGAAAAAATTGATCGGTTTATAGGTTTTTAAATTTTATTTGAACTGTTAACCATTTTGCGTTCCTATTTCCCTCCTTGTCGCCAGTCCCTTTGGGTAGGTGATTCCAGAAAAGGGGACTTTCGAAGTAATTCTCTTTTGCAAACTAGAAACTTTGAGAAGGAAGATCGTAGAAAGCCTGATTAAGATTCAAGTTTCAGGGGCGTCAGCTTTGCATGTGAGTCCCGGTGCGGCACTGGGTCATGCAAGCCGAGTACCTGGGCTCATCATAGAGTGTTGCGTTGTTATTTTAGCATCACAGAGCCGCCTGGTGTTGCTCAACCACTACTTTCCCAGCATCAAATGGCATCTTGAGCAGTGCAGTCGTAGGATATAATTGCAGGTCAATATTGTCCCTGATCTTTATGGATTTACAAGGGAAATAAATGCAAAGCACGTTTCATAGCTGACTTAAACCTGTCAGGTTAGCCCCATCGATACATCAAAGCATTGCATTTTTAAAATTTCCTCCAGCTGGTGACAGCAGGGACGCATATTCATGGATTTTCCAGTAGATTGTGGCTCAGCAGTTCATTACCTCTGTATTTGTCCTTGGTTGGGGGAGGGACAACCCTAGGTTTTTTTTTTTTAATTAAAAAAATTTTAAGTCTTTCATCTTGGTGTTGCCAGGAGTTGTGATCATCTTACAAAGGAAAAGAAAATGGGAAACGCTGTTAATGGGTTTTCAACATCCTGTCCTTTGCCTGGCTGAGGCAGTAGTGAATGCCAGGCAGCCCTCTGCAGGAGAGGTGCCAGGTGGACACAAGAATCAGGACGCAAGGAAGCACTATCATTTGGGGAAGTGGTTTGTGTGAGTTTTATTGTTTGGCAGGCATACTAATGGTACTTTTTATTTATCTCCATTGGGAATTCTCCTGAAGCCATCAAAATTATACATGACCATACTCTGCATTAAGAATTACTGAACATAATTTAATGAGTATTCTATTGAAGGATCAATCACAATGAAATATAATTTGTAATACAGATGACAAAACCTTTCAGGAGTCTCCTCCCTCCCTCAGTTCTTCCTCCTTTTAAGAGTCTCCAGGTGGTACTTTCCTTAATAGACTGACAATTGTCAGTAAAGCACTGAGGTCTTTTGGGGTTCATTGATCAAGCTTTGTTTTTGGGCTTCAGTAGCTTAGGGGTGCTTTAGAGAGCCTGGAGAGGGAGCAAGTCCCAAGTCTGTGCAGACAGGAAAGGCATTTCAGCTTGCAGAAGTGTCAGTGTGCTGCAGGGAGAAGGAGTTACAGAGAAGAGTGAGTGTTTAGGTTGCTTTTGGGGGGTGTATTTACTGAATTTGACATTTGGTTGAGATATTTGGGAATTGGAGGTTTAAAATTCTTCACAGTTGTGGTATCATTTCTTTTTGCCTTAGTTTATTTATTTATTATGTTTTCAACTTTCTTTTTTTTCTTTTTTGAGACAGTCTCACTATGTTGCCCTCTGTAGAGTGCGGTGGCCTCACAGCTCACAGCAACCTCAAACTCTTGGGCTTAAGCGATTCTCTTGCCTCAGCCTCCTGAGCAGGTGGGACTATAGGCACCCACCACAACATCCAGCTATTTTTTGTTTGTTTGTTTTTGGTTGCAGTTGTCATTGTTGTTTAGCAGGCTCAGGCAGATTGCTTTTGTTAGATAAGGACCCTTTTATATTTGTGTCCCACCCTCAAAAGATGTACCACACCCCCTCCTCCCTCCTTCCCTTTCTTAGCTCTCCCCACCCCACCCCCCGCTGTGTACTAGGACGTTAATTGTCCTCATATCAGAATTGAGTACATAGGATTCTTTTTTTTTTAGAGACAAAGTCTCACTTTATCACCCTCGGTAGAGAGTACCATAGTGTCGCAGCTCACAGCAACCTCCACCTCCTGGGCTTAGGTGATTCTTTTGCCTCAGCCTCCCGAGTAGCTGGGACTACAGGTGCTCACCACAACGCCCGGCTAAGAGTACATAGGATTCTTATTTCTCCATTCTTGTGATGCTTTACTAAGAATAATGTGTTCCACATCTATCCGGGTTAATACAAAGGATGTGAAGTCTCCATCTTTTTTTGTGGGTTTCACCTTTTTAATCTGAATCTTCAGTGCTTGGCCTTTGTAGCCTGTTTAACTTGGTGATTTGTATCAATTTTTGACTTGGATGCCTTGCATTTCAGAAATGATTAGTTCCTCAGGGTTTCTGCCTCATTAATTGATGTCTTAATCTTGATGTGTACCATAACTTGAGTATAAAAATATTGTTTGCTGTAGGATATTGTTACCTTTATCATTATGGTCAATTTCTGGCATAATGGCTTTGCTCGTTTATTGTAAAACATTAAGATCTTAGCTACTGTGCTAGTGTTTAAAATATTGCAAAACTCTTTGCAGATGAAAATGGAGTGTGGATGGGAATTGGGTAGAAAACTACTTCATCATAAATCTGAGGCTTTGGATTTTAAAAATAATGAAGTGTCTACTCTCCTTGGAAGCTAGGTCACTCCAACCTTAAATTCACAATTCAAAGTATAGAGATAGTTTCCAATTACTCTGTGTGGTGGAAAGAATGTTTGCCCCAGCAGTTCTCAACCGCTCCAGACCCCTTTGTAACAATGAAAACATACCCTGCGTATCACATATTTACATTACGATTCATAACAGTAGCAAAATTACAGTTATAAAGTAGCAATGAAAATAATTTTATGGTTGGGGGTCACCACAACATGAAGAACTGTATTAAAGGGCCAGGGCATTAGCAGGCATTAGGAAGGTTGAGAACCACTGGCCAGCACATCTGACAGCCAGTAAATGGGAGCATCTCAAACTTCTCCAGAACTGAGCTCTTGATCACTCAAACTTTTAAAACAGGCGTCCTCAGACTACCGCCTGCGGGCCATATGCAGCCCACCTAGGACATTTATCTGGCGTGCTGGGTGCCGCTGCCTGTCCTGCTGACTTGTCCTGGGGCCCGCAGTCTGGCCCTCCAACAGTCTGAGGGACAGTGAACTGGCCCCCTGTTTAAAAAGTTTGAGGACCCCTGTTTTAAAATTAATCCTCCACTATTTTTCATCTCATCCAAAGAGTAGCTTTCTCTTCTATCGGCCCCACCAAACCAGTCCATCACAAAGTCCTACTGGACATTTATTGATTTTGCAAAATCTCTTTAAAACCTGCCTTGTTTTCAGTTTCTGCTGCACCACCATCCTTTTTTTTTTTTTTTTGAGACAGAGCCTCAAGCTGTCCCCCTAGGGTAGAGTGCTGTGGCATCACAGCTCACAGCAACCTCCGACTCCTGGGCTCAAGCGAGTTTCCTGCCCCAGGTTCCCAAGTAGCTGGGACCACAGGTGCCTGCCACAATGCCCAGCTTTTTTTTGTTGTTGTTGCAGTCGTCATTGTTGTTTGGCGGGCCCTGGCTGGATTCGAACGAACTAATGTATGTGGCTGGTGCCTTAGCCACTTGAGCTACAGGCACCAAGCCTGCACCACCATCCCAGTGCAAACCACTGCACTGTATTCTCTTTCCCTGGTGAGGTGCCTTCTGTGCACCCTTCCCAGTGGTCTCCCACCAGCAGCCAGAAAGAGAAAAAAAGAAAGGTTACTTACTGTTTAAAAGTTTCCAAGGCTTGTAGGAAACACATTTATGTTGTGTAAAATTTGTGTAAGATTTTTACTTTTATAAAATCCTCAACATGCCTTCAAGGTCCCACCCAGTTGGCCCCACACCCCCCACCTACATCTCCTGCCAACACCTGGGCTAATTCTCCAGCCACCTGGCCTCAGGGATGTTGCTCCTGCTGCTGCTGCTCTCTCTGAGAAGTATATCCTTGAGTACCTTCTCATCCTTGGTTTCCAGCCTGAATATCCTCTCTTACAAAGATCTTCTCAAAAAAAAAAAAAAAAAAATCTTCTCTGAAGGCTTAAATTAGAGCTCCTTTATTTTTTCCTTTATAGTATAATCATTGTTTCCTTATTAATATTTACCACAATTTATAGTTACATGTCATTATTTAATTGTTCCATGTCTTTCTCTTGACCTTGAGGTTGAGATGAGGTTAACAGTACCTGGTTTATTCACCAGTCCCGGGTATATATAGGTAGGTGCTCAATAAATATTTGTTGATGTTCGTTTTAGGGGGTCAGAAAAGCCAAAGTGGCACTTTCTTACCTTCCTTCTTTGCTGATTATATGTGTCATGTGAAACAAGCTTTGCAGACATCGGGTAAAATGAATGCATTTAGGTTCCATGGAAGAGTCATAGTTAGTGATAAATTGAGGCCCCTTTTAATTAGTGTTACTCCTGTGACTTTCTGTTGTAGATAATCCTTTTTATAAGCACATCATTAAAATAATTATGCTATTTTTCATCAGCACAGGATTACCGAAAGGAAAAAAAAATCTTACTGTGCCCACTATTTTCTGCAGTGTCACATGATAACATATTAGTTAGCTGCTGTTGACTGTTCAGTCCCAGACTTCAAAGGAAGGTTAGGAAAATTCTAGTTGAGAAATGGGGGTTAGGCTCGGTGCCTGTGGCTCAAGTGGCTAGGGCGCCAGCCACATACACCTAAGGTGGGGGGTTTGAATCCAGCCCTGGCTCGCCAAACAACGATGATGGCTGCAACCAAAAAATAGCCGGGCATTGTGGTGGGTGCCTGTGGTCCGAGCTACTTGGGAGGCAGAGGCAGGAGACTCGCTTGAGCCCAGGAGTTGGAGGTTGCTATGAGTTGTGATGCCATGGCACTCTACCCAGGGGGACAGCTTGAGACTCTGTCTCAAAAAAAAAAAAAGAGAGAGAAATGGGGGTTAGAGTTCTGAGGATGTTCAGTACTATCCAGCTAACAGTGTGACTTGCACAATAACTAGACATCATTTGACCATACGGTTAAGGGACAGAAGGGGTCGCTCACCAATGGGAGCCACCTAGAGGTCTGGAAGTTCTTTTCTTTTTTTTCTCTTACTAAAAGCATTCCTTGTTTTAGCCAAAAAAAAAAGTCTCCTGACCTTCTGTGGCCAAGGAGAGCTTAAAGCTTTGTTTGAGTATTTTAGTCATGTGGTTGCTCTTTATGAAATTTTAGTTTGATGGTCTATAACTCTGAAGTATTTACGTCTTTCTTGTCTCAATCATTGGTGTTTTTCTCTTGACTTTCTATTTAAGACTTCAGTCTTCCTGCACAATTACCCCTTCAAGCCCTTAGCAGGTCATTCCAGGGCTTTCTGGTTTTGTATCTTGCAGCTCACCAAGTGCACAGGGGACTTTAGACTTGAGTCTGGTCCCTGGAATAAGTCTCTACACTCAACCTCTGGGTTTCCCCAAACTGTGGCCCTGCCAAGCCATCTGGACCTTGAGCTTTCACGGCCAGGGTGCTCTTGGGTTGTGAGAGTCTGGAGGATGAAGGCAGCATTTCTGAGCTCTGTCTTAGTGCCTTTAAGGAGGAGTGAGTGGTTTACCTGGTCAAACTTGGGAAAAAGAAGCTTATGTTTCCCCTACGTTTGCTTCTGTCAGAGAACCTGCTCTCTTGGTCCCTCATTTCCCCACCCCTGATTTTCTAGTTAGGAAGGCAGGAGAAGATAGGAGGCTACTGTTAGCCAGGCCCTGTATTCTCCGTGCTAATTTAGATGCAATTTACCTGTAGGAAGATGTTGGGAGTGAGGCCTGAGAGGGGCACACCGTGTGACCTGCCTGGTGCAGGGCCTCTGTGCCTCCAGGGCGTTTGAGTCAGGAGAAGCCACCTCTGTGGAGAAAAGTTATGGATGGGAGCCCTTGTTTTTTTTTTTTTTTTTCCTACCTCCTGTTTGTGTGTCCAGTGGTTACTTGGGTGACCTTGAACAAGTTGCCTGGAGCTTTTTAGCACCAATAAAATGTGTTACCTATTTATTTCAGAGCCTTGCTATAGGATTTATCATAGAAGACTGACTCTTGGAATTTGATGTTTTTGTGCATTCTGATATTCACAAAGTTCATTCCAATTAACTCTAAGGACCGTCCAAGTTTATGCATTTAGAAAAATACTTTCTTATTCAGTAGCATGTGTTTTGCTCTTGTCTCAGCCTCCTGAGTAGCTGGGACTATAGGCATGTACCACCACACCCAGCTGATTTTTCTATTTTTAGTAGAAACCAGGTCCCTTGGTCACAGGCTCCTGTGCTCAGTCAATTCACCTGCCTCGGCCACCCAGAGTGCTAGGATTCCAGGTGTGAGCCACTGCCCCTGACTGTTTTACTCTTTTTTGGGGGGGGGGGCTGGGGCCGGGTTTGAACCCGTCACCTCCGGTATATGGGGCTGGTGCCCTAGTCCTTGAGCCACAAACGCCGCCCTGTTTTACTCTTGTCTTGAAAAGAAATCACATGTAAATCCAAGTTGTAATAAAGGGATAGTACTGATAATTTTCCAGCACGTTTTATTCATGCAGGTGACATATTTGATCACTTGTGTCAACTGTCATTGGCTGCTGAGCGCTAAATTATATTTATCCTTAACTTTAGTAATTTTATTATTAGAAAACCACTGAAGACTAAATTATTCTTTCCAATATAAGTATTTATATTGAAAAAAATTAGGCTTCTCCTGATGGATCAGACATTGGCCAGAAAAGTAAGACTGTAGTTTTATTTTTGCTTAAAATATTGCAATGGATTTGTAACCTATGAAACCCTCTTGTAGAAATACCGCTAAAAAATAGGTGGGGGACACTTTGTAATGTTGAAGGTAAAATTTGGCGATTGCTACTGGAAATTGTAATACTGGATACATTAGGTGTTAATTAGATACTATAGTAATTTATGCTGCATTTTAGCTTGCAATGACTTCCTTCTCTTTCTTCTTTCCCTTCTGCCTGTGTATTTCCTTTTTTAAACATCTTTATGAAGATATAATTGACATGCAGTAAAGCGTACTTTACCTATACACGTACCTACCTGTAAAATTTTACAAAATTTGACCTGTATATATACCATAAATCATTACCGTAATTAAGATAAGGGACATATACATTACTCCCCTCAGATTTTCCCATTCTCCTTTGTAATTGCTACCTTTTCTCTGCTCCCCTCCCCCCAAAACCATTGCTCTGCTTTCTAGGAGTTTTTTTTTTTTTAAGACAGAGCCTCAAGCTATCCCCCTGGGTAGAGTGCCGTGGCATCACAGCTCACAGCAACCTCCAAGTCCTGGGCTCAAGCGAGTCTCCTGCCTCAGCCTCCCAAGTAGCTGGGACCACAGGCGCCTGCCACAACGCCTGGCCATTTTTTGGTTTCAGCCGTCGTTGTTTGGCAGGACCAGGCTGGGGATTCGAATCCTCCACCTTAGGTGTATGTGGCTGGCGCCTTAGTCGCTTGAGCCACAGGCGCCGAGCCTCTAGGAGTTTAGAGTAATAGAATCTTACAGTATGTATGCTCTTTCTTGTTGTTGAGACTTCTTTCACTCAGAATCATTACGTGGAGATTCATTCATGTTGCTGTCTGTAGCAGTAGTTTATTCTTTTTCATTGCTGAGTGTTGTTCCATTGCCTGACTATAGAACTCATTTATCTGTTCACCTAATGGTGGACATTTGGGTATTTCTAACCTTTGGGTGTAGCTAATAAAGTTCTTAGAAATACTTACATACAACTCTTCATGAGCGCATGCTTACTTTCATTTATCTCGGGTAAGTACCTAGGAGTGGAGTGGCTGGATAATACAGTTAGGTGTGTGCTTAGATTTTTAAGAAACTGCCAAACTGTTTTCCAAAGTGATCACACCATTTTACGTTCTTTTTTTTTTTTTTTTGAGACAGAGCCTCAAGCTATCCCCCTGGGTAGAGTGCCGTGGCTTCACTGCTCACAGCAACCTCCAACTCCTGGGCTCAAGCGAGTCTCTTGCCTCTGCCTCCCAAGTAGCTGGGACCACAGGTGCCCGCCACAACGCCCAGCTATTTTTGGTTGCAGCCATCATTGTTGTTTGGCGGGTCCGGGCTGGGGATTCGAACCCGCCACCCTAGGTGTACGTGGCTGGCGCCTTAGTCATTGTAGTTTTAATTTGCATTTCCCCAAAGAGCAGTGATGTTGAACATCTTATGTGCTTTTTTGCTGTCTAAATCTTCTTTGGTGAAGTGTCTGTTCAAGTCTTTTGGCTGTGTTTTTAGGTTTTTTGGCTATGTTTTCTTACTACTGAATTTTGAGAGTTCTTACATATTTTGGATACGAGTCCTTTATCAAATGTATGCTTTGCAAAGAGTTCCTCCCAGTTTGTGGCTTGTCTTTTCATTCACTTAACAGTGACTTTAGAAGGCTTTAATTTTGACGAAATTCAACTTAAGACTTGTTTATTTTCAGATTAATATGAGGGCACCTACGATTAGGTCCCACTGTTGGTAAGGTAAGGTCCGAGTTGGAGCTGTGTCCTTCACCCAGGAAGTGTGCTGTGTGCCTTTGCATTGTACCCATGCAGTGGGGACTCATGGGGGCCTGTCGTTGTTAATCTATTTTAACTTAGCATGAGTATGTGGGATGCTTGTTTTCCCATTCCTGCAATGCTTTACTTAAGAAAATGCTGCTCATATTCTTCCAGGTTTGCTTGGCTCCTAAAATGGAGCCGAGGGCTCCAGGATATAGCTCAGTGGCTAGGGCGCCAGCCACATACATTGGATCTGGTGGGTTCAAATCGGGTCTGGACCTGCCAAATAACAATGACAACTACAACAAAAAAAAAGCTGGGTGTTGTGGTGAGCACCTGTAGTCCCAGCTACTTGGGAGCCTGAGGCAAGAGAATCACTTAAGCCCAAGAGTTGGAGGTTGCCGTGAGCTGTGACACCATGGCACTCTTTACCCAGGACAATAGCTTGAAAGTCTGTCTCAAAAAAAAAATCTTCCAGGTTGATAAAAAAGATACAAAATTTCCATCTCCATTTTCTTTTTTTTAAAGACAGTCTCACTATGTCACACTCAATAGAGTGCATGGCGTCATAGCTCACAGCAACCTCCAACTCTTGGGCTCAAGGGATCCTCTTGCCTCAGCCTCCCAAGTAGCTGGGACTACAGGCGCTCGCCACAATGCCCAGCTATTTTTGGAGATGGGGGGGGTCTCACTTCAGCTTAGGCTGGTCTTGAACTCGTGAGCTCAGGGCAGTCCACCCACCTCAGCCTCCCAGGATAAAATCTCCATTTTCTTATGAATTTGGCCTTTTATAAATTTTGCTTTGGGGGTGGTGTTTAAGAAATCTTTTCCTAACCTAAGGTGAAAAAGACTTTTTTACTGTTTTCTTCTAGTCGTTTTATAGTTTTAGGTTTTATATTTAGGTCTATGGTAAGCTTTGTGTTGATTTTTTTTATATGGTGTGAGTTATGGATTGAAGTTATTTTCTGCATGTGGAAATCCGGTTGTTCCAATGCTATTTGTTAGAAAGGTTGTGCTTTTTCCACTGAATTGCCTTTCCACATTTGCCCCAAATCAGTTATCGGTTATGTCTCTTCATTGGATCCATTGATATTCACAGCCGGGTAACAAACGGAAAAGCACCCGAATCTAGTACAGTTCCTGATGATGTGTTTTTGTCATGATTACTTTAATAAAAATTTTGGTTTCCTTCCTGTAGCCTGCATAGAAAGCTTTCCTGCTCAAGCATTCCTTCTCCCTTTCTTCCTTTCTTTTTTTATTTTTTTGCTATCTGATGTGAAGTGTGGTGATAGGGGTAATTTTGGACCTTGGCCCTTTTAACTGATCTCAAGTACCCTTTTTGCTGTCTTTCTTGTTCATGACAATTATTTTGCTGTTTTTCCTCTTCGGAAATTCCCAACATAAGTCACCCCTTTCATGTTAATTTTTCTAGTTCTGTCTCTTCCCTTTTGTATTCTGAGTAACAGATGGCCTCAGAAAGTGTGCCCACTTAAGTTAAAAGCACCCCTGTACCTGGGTAGCCTTGGCAAGTTACCAGGCATACCGAGCTTTAAGTGTCTGATCTTTAAATGGGACTACTAATTTATGGCTCGGGGTTGTTTTCAAATAAAAGCCACGTTTATAATGTGCTCACGTGTGGAAATGAGGGCGTGTCAAGTGCCTCTCCCCCTCGCCCAGCTCCAGCGCGATCTGCGTACTCCTGTTGGAACTGGACCTGCACAGGCCTCAGTGCTCTTTGGGGAGGACTGATACTGAGCCACTCACCTTCCGTCAGGTGGGTGGTTCTGGGGCGCGCTGGAGTTAGGGCACTGCCAGTGTAGGTCATTCGAGGGTGGGAGAAGAGTGCTTGCTTGTTATCCAGAGATCTCCCTCATCCTCCACGCTCCGGAGTCCCAGGCCTTTCTCTCTGCTGGGTTTCAGCCTCACCCTCCCTTGGCTCCCCGCCCTGCGCCTAGAAACAGTGTGCTCAGGTCTCTCCCCACACTGCTGCTCCTACTCACCGTCTCCTTTCCAAGCCGGCTTTCCCAGGGGTTGTCTGTGCTTCTAGCTTCTCTTACCTCACCTGCCAACTCTCTCGCCAGCCAGGGACCGTTTCTTAGAAGCATTTCATGCCACAGGCACCCAGAGCTCCATTGCCAAGATCAACGGAAACCTTTCAGCCCTAGCAGAATGAAGCATTTTGCTGCGTGTTGACACCCCTCTCTCTTGAAACTTCTTTCCTTTGGCATCCCTTTCTCTGTGTTCATTCTTGTAGTTCTTCGTTCCTTCACTACTGAACTGCTTGCCCTTCCATGCGTCAAGCCACAGCAGAGAATCAAACTCACAAAGCTCCTGCTTGCATGGAGAGAGCACTCTACTGGGGGGATAACACACAAACAAGTAACTCCACTCTATTTGTATGTGACGGATGCTTTGGAGGAAAAACTATAGTACGGTGGGGAATTGAGAATGCCTGGAGTGGGCATGGAGGTGTTACTTCGAACGGGGTGGGCAGGAAGTCCTTGCTAACATGAGCAGAGACGTGGGGACAAAGCAGCCAGTGGTCTGGAGAACAGTGAATGCTCGGGGTGGAGGACACAGCACAGTGCTCACACCTGACGGCAGGTGGATGAGGCGGCAGGGGAGGCAGGGGAGGCAGGGGTAGTGGGGGGCTTCCTTATCCTGGGGCCTTCCTGGCTGTGACCGAGTGAGGAGACCTTGAGGATCTTGAGGAGAGGAATGAACAGACTGGTGTGCAGCCTGGGCTCTTGGGAGAGCACGGACTCTAGAGCTCTGCCTGGGTGAAAATCCCAGCCCTACCAACGGGCTCTGTGTCCCGCGGGTAAAATGGGGATAGTAATGACAGTTGTCTCAGGGCTGCCGTGAGGATTGGAGTGAGTTAATATTTGTAAGGAACGGAGCATGGCAGATAGGAGTACAAAAGTGTTTGCTAAATAAAATTAGGAAAACTGAAAAGGCAAAGCTTGCCAAAGCAGAAAGACTGATTCAGAGATGATTACAATAATCCATGCAAGGGATGGCTTCCACAGGGGCTGCTGTTGGGGACCGGGAGGAGGAGGCCCCACCCTGGCTGTATCTTAGAGGGCATGGCTGGAGGATCGGACCTACTTTCCTTCCCATCTCTGATCTTCCTAAGTCTCCTTTGTGGGAGCATTTTGGGGTAGTCACAGAGGCTGAGGATTGGGTATTTCTGGCATTTAGTGGCCTATAGCTGGGCTGGGGTGCTCAGTGTCCCGTGTGGTGAAGACGTGTCACTCCCAAAGTGCCAGTGGCTTCCTGGTTGAAAAATTCTGTTTTATACCTTCTTTCCACCCCTGTCCCCCTCTTCCCCCCAGATTTCTTAGCTTCCGGTTCTTGTATGGACAGCCGGGGACTTACAGGTTTCCTGATTGTTTTTCTCAAAATGTCTATGTTTTTTTCTTTCTCTTTCTTCTATTGTATCTCTTCTTAGCTTGCCTCCCTCCCTACTCCCTCCTTCCCCCTTCCTTCCTTTTTTTATGGTGAGAAGTTGCTAAATTTTCATCAACTTCTGACAGGAGTCCTATCCTAAGAAGATAAGAAGTCCTGTTCTGAGCGATATCACAGCTTTGATTTTTCTGCTCTAGCCTGTACGGGGACAGACTTCACGTCTCTGTTCCCGCAATTCTCTGCCCTGAGTTCCAGGCCCCTGCCTGCTCCATGTACCAGTTCTTCAGGATCAACACGTTGCCTAACTTTGTCCTTTATTTTGTTGCTGGGGGCTGGTCCCATCACCTAGATTCCTCCCGTTTGTGCCTCTGCTGTGCACACTGCACCTTGCCGATTCCTCGGATCCTGACTTTACCTCCTGGACAGCTGAGGAATTATCTGGTGCTCGCATCATTCACTGCCCTTGTTTGTCATCTCCCATTTAGACTGCTGCCTTAATTGGTCTCCTCACCTGAGACCCATTCTCCCCATTGCCAGATGAGCTCTTGGATACACAAATCACACTGTGTCACTGACCTGCTAAAGCTCAGCTCTGTCAGGGCCTGTGGTGTTGCGTTCCGGCTCCATCATGGCACATGGCACCTCTAACATCTCAGCCAGGTGGCGGTCATGCCTTGCTGCTCATCTTCTCCCCGTTCCCTGCCCATCGTCATGTGCCAGGCACCAGCAGGACTACAGTAATAAGCCATCTCATGCCCTGATGCCCAAATATCTGAGCATGCCATTTGATCACACGGAAAAATGGTTCAGCCTCTCCTTTTCCTCCCAGAATACTCCATAGCACTACAACCAAGCTGGCTGACTTTCCCCCTAAAGGAGGAGCTCTCTCCCTTAGGAGCTGATTGTGCCGTCTTTCCGTACCTGTGCATACGTGGTTTTTTTACTCCTTTGTCCTGTAATTTTAGAAGCTCTCTACTTCAAACAGGTGAGCTTCTGAGAGGCTCTTCTTAAGCCCATTTGTTCACAAGTTCAAAGTGACTAAGAGGTCTTTAAGCTTGCAGTTCTCAATGCAGTTCAAGGCGTGTAAGTTGTTTCTTTGAAGCTTTATGACCGGTCATGCCCTTGCTGCTGGATGTTCTGTGGGGCATCTTTTTCTAAAGTGGAGCAGCTTCATCTGCATTAAACATCTCTGAGTCAGGTGGCTCCTTCATGATTTCTTTGGGGCCCTAGGAAGCTCCTCAGTACCTCTTGGTGTCCAGATTCACCCCTCACCTCTTGAAGCCCAGGGGCCTTGGTGGGCTCAGCCCTGGCTGTGCTCAGTTTTTCCGTTCGAGAACAATTTCCTGGCCTCGTGAACTGTTGTAACATTGAGCCAAGTTTCCACCTTTGGCACTGGTCATCCTATTTCACATTGAAAATGGAAAACTTTTGAAGCTTTCCCTTCTGACCTGGTTAGTCATCACTACTTGTATTTCATCTTCTATCCTTCAGGGGTCTTCCCGATCTTCATTCCATATGCCAAAAAAAAAAAAAAAAAGAAAACTATTTGTCACCACTCTTGGCTGTTTTTTATGAGCTTTGCTTTTTGTTTCTGTCACACCATGTGTCTCTTTTTATTAGCACTTTAAAAATGTGCTGTGCTTTTGCAGGGTCAGATATGATTGGGTTAGTAATGTTTGTAGAAACCCTTCAAAACATGTATTAAATCCAGCAGACAACATTCATCCTCAGACTCACAAATCACCCAGGTCAGGTTCTCAGAGTTTGGCTCTGGGACTGGTATTTGTTCCCATCTGTGCAGTTCTGATCTGAAAGCTCAACATTGAGGAGTCCAGATTTGTTTCATGCGGCTTTCCCTGCTAGACTGGGGGTTCTCCTTAAAAGCAGGATCCGTGTTTCATTGTCCACAGACTGCAAGCTTTTTATGGCAGACACTTGTTGGTTGTCATTGGAGCCTTGGGCTTGGCACAGTTGGTTGTTGAATGAAGTAAGGACTGTGCTAAACAGCCTCGGAGCATTTAGCTATGCGGACTCAAAGAAGAGTTTGAAAACAACTGACTAAAACATTCATATTACACTGGATGACTGTGGTGACACTGAAGCCCAGATTGATAAGAATGGAGGTTTTACTTTTCTTTGCAAACACTTCAGCAAATAGTCAGTACCTGACTGTTTTCAGGAAACTAGCCAGGTTCTGTGGGGGACACGAGGAAGAATGACGTGGCCTGTGATTTGGGGGAAGCTTATTGTCAAACAGTGAAGTACATACATAATTACGTAAGCCATAATATATAATGTGATGAACATACAAGGCACAGTGAGAAGAGAGAGTGGCTAAAACACTTACTTTACCTTTTTTTTTTTTGAGACAGAGTCTCACTTTGTTGCCCTTGGTAAAGTGCTATGGAGTCACAGCTCACAGCAACCTCAAACTCTTGGGCTCAAGCGATTCTCTTGCCTCAGCCTCCCTAGTAGCTGGGACTGAGGTCTTGCTCTGGGTCAGGTCGGTCTCTAACCTGTGAGCTCAGACAATCCACCCGTCCCGCCATCCCAGAGTGCTAGGATTATAGGCGCGAGCCACTATGCCCAGCCATGGCTAAAAAACTTACAGGATAAGTTTTTAATGCCTTACGGGGTAAGGGCATTTTCTACAGTAGTACTTATCATAATAAATGTTGGAAATACCTGAATGGTTCATATGAGGGCACTGATTAAATAAATTATGGTGCAGGCACCAGATGGACTGTTATACAGCTGTTTAAATAGTTATGAGGAATTTATGGTAATTTGGGTAAATGCTTATGCTTTTTGTTGTTGTTGTTTTGAGACAGAGTCTCGCTCTGTTACCCCAGGCTAGAGTGCCCTGTGTAGACTGCCATGGCGTCATAGCTCACAGCAACCTCAAATTCCTGGGCTCAAGCAATCCTCCTACCACAGCCTCCCGAGTAGGTGGGACTATAGGCACCCACCATAATACCCAACTAATTTTTCTATTTTCAGTAGAGATGGCATCTCACTCTTGCAAAGGTTGTTCTCTAGCTCAGGTTGTTCTCTAGCTCCTTCACCTTGGCCTTCCAAAGTGCTAGAATTACAGGCATGAGCCACTGTGCCCAGTCTGCTTTCACTTTTTTGTTGGGTGAAATGTCAGGAAATAAAATTATATATGTACAATTTAATACCAATTTATAAAACACATTCTTTAAAAAGTGATACCATGGTGGTGCCTGTGGCTCAAAGGAGTAGGACGCTGACCCCATATGCCTGAGGTGGTGGGTCCAAGCCCAGCTCCGGCCAAAAACTTAAAAAAAAAAAAAAATGATACCAAAGAGGGGGAAAGCACCAGAATGAGAACACACCGACATGTTATCATTGCTTTCGAGTTCAAGTATGTGTGTGTCCACGTATCACTATACCATTCACACGTGCATAAGTGTACAGTTCATTGAATTTTTACACTCTAGACATACCCATGCAACAAATACCTAGATCAAGAATAGATGGTTCTGGTCTCTGGCCCCTTCTTCTCTGGCTTTCTCCTCTGTAGCTTATGTTTTTTTAAAGAGGCAAAGGCAAGTTTATTTGTTAAAATGCTTGGGTGGGTTCTGTTGGCCAATTTGGCCAGACTGTGGTATCTGAGAAGACCGGCTGGGGCTGTCCTGTGACGATGTGGTGCAGCACGGTGTGAGCTCAAGGTCACGAGTGCCAGATCTGTTTGTCATCTCATAGTCACAGGCACATCACTTCATCCCTCTGATCCTCAGTTTGCTCACCCAGTCAGCTGGGTGCAGTAGTATCTTCCTTATAAACTGGTCCTAAGAATTAATTTGAGACGCTGAGTTTGTGAGACAGTCTGCCAGACGGTGAGGTCCTTCATTGAAAAATTAAAGTTAGAGAGGATGGCTGCTCAGGGAGGCAGCCTGCTAAGGTCTGAACATTTGTGCCCTTCTCAAAGTCCTTATGTTGATACCTTGACCTCCAAGGTGATGGTCCTTGGAGATGGGGCCATTGAGAGGTGATTGGGTCATAGGGGGTGGAGTCTTCAGAAGTGGGATTCATGTCCTTATAAATAGACCCGGCTAATCCCTTCTACCATATGAGGACATGGCAGGATGGTGCCTTCCATGAACCAGACAGCGGGCCCACACCAGACGTCTAATTTGCTGGCACCTTGATCGTGGACTTGGCAGCTTCAAGAACTGTGAGAAATATAACATTTTGCATTTGTTAGCTACCCAGTTTGTGATAGTATTTTGCTATAGCAGATTAAATGGACTAAGGCAGGAGTAAGGAATGAGGAAGGGTGTTATCTGGAAGTGAAAGCAGAGGGCTTTGGGATTGGAGTTTGAGCAAACAGAGAAGTTTTAGGGCAAGCAGCCCCTAAGTGCCCAGTGGGCTGGGGGGCCCAGGAGACTGGAGGAAGGCTCAGCATGGGGGCCTGGCGAAGCTGGGGCACGGGTGTAGGTGGAGTGTGCAGCTTTGCCCCTAGGAAGACTCATGATGTTTGTTTGAGCCAATATTAGGCTGATTTTTCTTGATCATGAAGGTGGAGGAGGTTAAAACAGAAAGCAAAGGGCGGGAGGAAGCGTTCCATTGCTAATCTACAAAGAGAACACTCTGTTTAAGGGAAACCTCTGATTTACAGTGTGAGCTTTGTAGTAGTCTGCAGTGATTTGCAGTATCTTTTTCCAAAGGTATTTACCCAGAAAGGGAGGGCTAAGATTTTAGTTAGCCCACAAAGTCTATGAAACAGGAACTTTTAGTAATGTTGTCTTTCTGCCCTAATGCTGTCTTGGGAGACACTGAGCAGCACTATGGGCCTGTGTTAATTCTAAAGCAATCCCAGCATTTCCCAGTGTAAAATCTGAATGAGTAGAAATTGGAATTTCTCTGAGTACAGTCTTAACTGTAATATTTTAGGTCCTTCAAATTGAATAGGGGTCGAATGGGCCAGCCTGGAAACCCATTCCTCAGGGGCCGTGTTGTTCCTGTGGGAGCGATGTGCCCTGAGCCCCGTCTCTCCCCAGCACAGCACCAGGGGAGCCCACACAGGTGGATTAGCTATTTGTAGATAATCAGCGTTGGCTGATTGGGCGGTGCCTTCATTCAGCAGTGACTCAGGCAGACAGTATCTATTGAGTGCTTGTGAGCTGGATGTGCAAAACCAAAAGAGCCAGTCTTATCTTTCAGATACTTTGTTACTGGAGTTGCCTTTAGACAGATAGCTTTTTGAGTATGATAACAGATAAAATGGGAAGGCAGGTTCCTGGGCTGGGGTTAGAAGTGAATGCTTCTGGAAAGATCTTCCTAAGTCCACCTGTGGAAATCAGGGTCTGTTTTAAGAGGAAAGTTCACTCTCGAGATAAGACCTCAGGATGGAAAGGCATTTACACGCCACATAAATAGAGCAATAGGCACAAAGGCACCGGATGGAAGGAGAATGGTCTGCTGGAGAACTGGAAGTTGTCTCTTTTATTTTATATTTTTAAAATGTTTTGTCACCCCCACCTGGACATAGTCTTAATATTGTTAAAGTTAGGTGTGCAGTGGGCCAGGGGAGTGGTTGGAGATAAGTTAGGAGTCATCACTGCCCCCCCACACCCATTGCTGCCCTAAAGTTTGTTTCCATTTTGCTTCATACTCAGTCGTGACCTTGTAAGCTTGATTGTCAGGCACAGTTTTTTTTCTTTGTCCCGAATGAAGATTTCTACTTACTCAGGTTTGACATAGGGAAATGTTGGGCTTGTTTTAGCATTAACTTAGAGTACTGGCCAAGGCCTTCCAGTGTCGTGTATAGAGCTCACCTTGTTTATACTCACTCCAGAAATGCCCAGAGCACATGCTGTGTTGAAGGAAAGGTACTTGGAGTGGTTGGTGTTACAAAGATAAGTAATGGCCTCTGCCTTTTAAGATGCTTATAGTCCAGCAAAGCAAGAATTGAACTTTTAAAATGCCCTGTTACAGAAATAAACATAAATGTAACAGGAAAGGGGAAGGACTTATTCCCTACCATTGCAAGAAGCAGAGAAGGCTATTTATTTAGAAGGCAGGACAGGCCGGGCGTGGTGGCTTATGCCTGTAATTCTAGCACTGTGGAAGGCCAAGGCGGGTGGATTGCCTGAGCTCAAGGGTTTGAGACCAGTCTGACCAAGTTGGGCAGCCTCTCCTGAGCAAGAGTGAAACCCCATCTCTAAAAATCGCTGGGCATTGTGGCAGGTGCCTGTAGTTCAGCTACTCGGGAGGCTGAGACAAGAGAATGGCTTGAGCCCAAGAGTTGGAGGTTGCTGTGAGCTGTGATGCCCCATACTCTACCAAGGGCCACAAGTTAGACTCCATCTCAAAAATAAAAATAAAAAACAATAGAAGGCAGGACCAAAGGACCAGAGACATGATGTGCCTGGTGAACAGTGGTGTAGAGGTGGGTGGGAGGTGATGGGGGCTGTGGGAAGAGGTCGGAGGACCCCGGGAGGCTGGCCCTGAACTGTGGATGTGGAGAATACCTTTGGGGATACTCTAGCACAGCATCTAGGGGCAGCCAGTGTGGGATGTGCTGCTGGGAGTGGGGAGTTGCTGTGGCTGAGCGCAGGGGTGGAGGGTCTTGCATGCTGCACTGAGGAATGTGGACTTTATTCCAAGGCACAGGCTTTTATAAACAGGTCTTCAGCTGGCTTCTCCTCCTCACCCAGCTGAACCCCACGTGTTACACCCAGTCCCAACATGGAGAGAGACTGGCTCTGTCTTGGTTTTACATTGATTACCAACAAAGGTGTGATTTGGGTCTAGAATTTTAAGATGTTTCCCTGGTCCACAGCTTAGGGGAGTTGCCCATACCATCATGTTTGGTTTTTTTTCCATTTGGGAAACAACCTTCTTAGTTACATCTCTTTCATTCAACTGATCATTTTGATTTCCTTTTTTCTGGAAATAATCAGCTCAAATCATTGTGGTTTTTATTCTTGATCTCATATATTGAGCAGTAAAATTGGTTTCTGTCTTTCAGGGATTCAGCAAGCTAACAGTTTAGTGTACCCTACGTATTAGTGAGTCTAGTTGGCATGTACAACTTGCCAACTTAAGTGCTCAAATTAAAATACGGTGGAACCTCTTTAAGTTGACCCCTCAAGGGGACTGTAATAAACTGGGGACACACAGGTGGTCCAGTTAAGGAACTAGGCCTGCTGTGCTGAAACGTGTGGTGCACATCCAGTCAACTTAAGGAGGTGGGTAATATAGGGTGGTTGTCAGCTAGAGAGATTCTATTCTATTTGTAAGACGGAAAGGGTAACAAAGTTGGCCTATTAAAAAATCACTGAAAAAAACTAGGTTGTGAGGCAGCTCCAGTAAGGTCAAAGGCAGGAGTGTTCATAGTTAAGGACCATTGACATCTGATAGCCTGTGGAATCCACATGGAGCCCTGGTGGTGTTGACACAGGAAGACACTGGGGAGGTCATTGTGCCAGATTCTCTTTTAGAGAGCTGTCATTGAAGGGCAGAAGAGGAAAATCACATAGTTTGTGGTAAAATGGGGTGAAGGACTTGCCACACTTCTCTGAAAATCCCTGGTGGTTCCCTGTTGCTGGGAGGGTCAGGCTGGTCCTTCTGCCCACTGGCTTATCAGGGCCAAGCAAATGCACTTGAATGGTGTTGTTATGTCATTATGTTAATGACAGTGAGTTTCAGGCCTGTCCTGGAAGCGAAGGTGTAGCTCTTTTAGCTCTGTTGTTAAAAACCCATACAATAGATTCTAGTTGAATTTGCAGAAGCTTCCGAAATCTGATACAGAGAGCTGATCTGGACCACAGTGTTTAATTCTAAGATGAAATGGAGTTATTTTTAAACCCCTATGTGATTAGGATTGGGCTTAGATATAACACCCTGGAGATCAGGCGCATGGACCCAGGAAACTAAGGCCCAGGAGATAGGCAGGATGCCGCAAGGCAGCACTATTCTATTTCACAGCATATGCTGAAAAGGTTGTCACTTGTTATCAGGCATTTGATTTGTAAGCAAACCTGCAGGAATGGTGGACAAAACATCATTCACGTTCTCCATGCAGTTGAGTCACAGAATGATTGTGTATTGAGTTATTTAACGGGCGTCCAGATGATTCCTGCACAGTCAATATGGTTACACCCAACTCCTTGGTGTCTTTTTTGAGGGAGCAGGTAGGTGATGGTATCCACCAAAGAAGCTTAAAGCAGGTAAGGGTTAAGCTCCTAATGGGCTCTCTCACAGCCTGCCTTCTGGGCTATCATGTAAGCAAGTTTCCAACTAATCTGCACGTACAGATAATTTTTAGATAAGCATTCACTAGCAAGTAGCACAAAGTTTATCCAACTTAGAATTTATAAGTTCCACCAAGGCTCAGATCTCTGTGTTTTGGGGCATTCAACACACCTTTCAACATTTATTCAAAGCACAGATAGTAGCAAGGCAGAGGACGGATTCCCGATTCTTGGTCATCTGGTGGCCGTTAGGGATGCAGGTATCACGAGATGATTAGACACTGTTCATTCACATGTGGGGTGTCTCTAAAACATTTTGTCAAGCCCACATATTCAATCCTTTAATTTCCCAATGTGTTCCTATTTCTAACACTCATCATGCTATAGCAAGCTGCTGATTTCACCAAAGAAAATCCACCCAGAAGGCTTCTGAGTAAAGTGACCTCAAAACATTTGTAGTGAGCACCTCCCATGTGGGTAGAGCCCATCAGAATCAGCCTGGACAGTGTGTTCATGTGTTCTTTTTTTTTTTTAAGACAGAGCCTCAAGCTATCCCCCTGGGTAGAGTGCCGTGGCATCACAGCTCACAGCAACCTCCAAGTCCTGGGCTCAAGTGAGTCTCCTGCCTCAGCCTCCCAAGTAGCTGGGACCACAGGTACCCGCCACAACACGTGACTATTTTTTGGTTGCAGCCGTCATTGTTGTTTTGGCAGG